>JAVFBZ010173033.1:0-16210 GCA_032466195.1 Katharina tunicata | reverse complement strand
CCTTATTATTTGGGATTTAATAATTCCCTTAAAGGTATGCGGTGGATGAAAAGAATTAGCATGGAGTAGTTGATGGGTATCCGAAAGTTTAAAGTATACCGTATAATGCAACATCCCTGTTACACCGAGATAGACACCTTTGTAGACTGTAACATCCAAAAAATCTACACTAGACAGGCCAATAGTAGCTTGAAGTTGAATATTTGGATCATGTTGATTTAAAGTAGAGATGAAGAGATTAAGATTATCTCTAGAATGCTGCCAAAGGATAAATATATCATCTAAATATCTAAGGTACAAAAGGGGCTGTTTACCACACTTTCCAAGGGCTTCATGTTTCCACTCTGCCATAAAAATAGAGGCAAATTTGGGACTGAATCTTTTGCCCATAGCACAGCCTTTTATTTGCTGGTATATTTGACCATTGAATTCGAAATCATTACATTTTAAACTGAGTTCCAACAGTTTCAGTACCTCAGTAGAAGGACGACGTGAATCGGGATACCTATGGAAAGCATTTTCAACAGACTGAAGGCCAGCCTTAATATTGATTCATACATTCTACGTCAAGGTTCACTAATACGACTTTTTTATGAACCTGAATTTCAGATACACTGTAACTTATTCAGAAAGTCCTCAGTGTTTTTGATAAAACTTGGGTGCCTGTTGGAGATTGGTTTGACATGGTAATCAATAAGTTTTAGATATGATTGGTAAATAACAACCGACATTTAGCTTTATTTATTTATTTATTTATTTGATAAGTGTTTAACGTCTTACTCAAGGGTATTTCAAATGACACTTGACACCAATGCCACAAAGAAATGCTGTGACAGTTTGGATTTCTGATACCTATAGACATTGTGTAAGCCAGAAATCAAAAACAGGGTGTCTCAAATCACTATTTTCAGAGAAACAGGGTGTCTCATTTGACATTTTTCCTATCTTTCCCATGTTAAATTTGACTGAATTAGGGTGTCTCAAAGACACCGCGACACCCCTCTGGCTAACCCTGTGCCTATAGATAACATTGTAGCTCAGAGAGCATTCAGGATAAAAGACTTTGTACTTACTGCCCGTGCTTTTGCATCATAGTTATCTGTGTGCTTCTGTTCACCATTATCAATATCATCTTCAACACAATCTTCTGTTTTCAACCTGAGAACAAAAAATGGATTTATTTGTGATGCTTGTTTATTTGCTTTTTAAAAATGAAGTATCGAAACATACTACCCCTAGCCAGAGGCCGTCAATAACCTATGTCATGCGATAACGTAGGACTACTGTTGAACTCTGCAACCGAATCTGATATGTATATTTATACAACATTTACTGGTAGATACAAATTTCTTAAAGGCGTTGAAATGAAAATGTCACAATGAAAATAGGTTTAGTTGATAAATTTTACCCAAAGGGGAATGGCAATTATTTTTCCAGACCAAATGGGAGAAAGAACCAAGTCGAGACTAGAAACCAACAATATCAACACAGAAAAATTAAAGAAGCACAGGGGCCTATTAAACAAGATGCCAGAACAAACCAGCTTTCTCATGCTGCCTATGATGGTGTGGCAGCCCATGCAGCAAACTGTTGCAAAAGAAATAATACAAATAACCCATTTCATTTTTAACATAATTTTGTAAACTTTATTGTAATAATAACAGATTAAGTAAAATTTGATTCCTGAACTTGGATCTTAAAAGAATCAAATTTGGCTCAATCTACCATAATCAGCTGATTATTTAAACTTACATACATGTACATGTATTCCACTGTGTTAACATAATATTTATTTACCCATTGATATGATTGAAATGAACTGAATTCATGTTTTCTTGATTTTCTGGAATTCTGCAAATAATCAACATGCAGTATTACTGCAAGTTCTGAAACATAACAATAATTTATTTCTTTATAGCAAAAAACACTCCTAGATCTGTGAACATGTAGCTGCTGCCACAAGCTACTTCCATCGTAAACCTGTATGGTCAACAGAATGGATCGAACTGCATAATGTAAAACATGTTTCATGGTTACAGGTTATAAAGCAAATAATCCCCCCTGGCCTCTGCGTTATATATAGCTAGATGCTCTACATTTATACTTGCTATAGTTCACAAACTTGAGCAAACTGAGGCCCAGATCAGATCAATCAAATTTAACTCCAGACATTTTATATTTCTTATTAGACATTTGATAGACTTTAGAGTTTAAAGGGTCGATTATCTAAACATAACGGTTTGGTTTGATTGTGATTTTACAGTGCTTACGGTTATTTCACTCATATATTGATTGATTGTTTTGTGTTTAACACCGTGTTCAAGGGTATTTCACTTATATGACGGCTATGTATTTCAACAGAAGACGGCAACTCCCAGCCAAAATGTTAAGTGCTATCGCTGTCATGACTGTTAGAAAAACATTGTTCCTCCAGTGCTAAGTTTGGCAGCATGCATATAATCTGGAAACATAATGCCCTTGGCCAGAGGACATTTCACTCAAATAAGTTGATGCTGTGCATGCCATATGGGTGAAGAAAAGCACCCTAAATGACGATGGCAAATTGGCAACGCAGATTGATTGATTGGTATTTAGCGCGGCGCTTTAGGGTATTTCACTGATATGACGGCGTAGTTTTCCAACAGTAGACAGCAACTCTTAACACAACCATAAAATGTGTAGGCTTAGTCGCTTTAGTGTTTCTGCTGTTGGAAAGATAATGTTCCTCCAGTACACATTGTGAAGGCATGCATATGGTCTGGAAACATACTGCCCTTAGCCAGAGGGCCTGGCAAGACAGAAGACACCACAGTTAATTAACATGACAATAAACTGGACACCACAACAAATCAGTTTGCTGTTGAAATCCTTGAACATATGCTTGCAGCTGTGGCCCTAATTACATTTACAGCTGATTTAAATGATAAAGATTTGATTAAAACGACTAGTATTTAAACTCCAAAGCTTAACTTTTTATACGCACGAAGCAAAATAGACTAATACAAGAGTCTCCGTGATGTAGTAACATTCACTATAAACATGTGGTAAGCATGCTGCGTGATTAGAACGTACACGTACATGTACACGCAAGTTCGCACGAAGTATAGTGTTTTGACTGCTTTGGCGACTGACAAGTGTCACGTGAAAATTACGGAAATCCAGATTTTGACACGATTCCCAAACATGACGAAAAAGTTCATAAATACCTACGCTTCAAATTTGTTGTTCATCTTAAAATATCACAGTTATTTTCGATTAAAAATAGGTACTTTAGTATACAAAAATCTTCGTTAAATTTTTCCGGAAGTGAATGCCTACACGGTTTTGTCATATTGTCATTCATTGGTCCATTTTTCATGACCTTCCCAGTCAGTATGTGTTTTGATTTCTAATTGGTTGCTGAGACACGAGCTAGGAATATGGCGGCGAATGATAAAAATGCGATCAGCACAAGACATAAGTTGCTGGCTCTTATCGACGATGTTGAGATAGCATCAAAGTATGTAGCAGTCTTGCTCAGTTTATTCTCAGATTATCTTTTATATATCCCAAGCTCATCCAAATATGTCACGAATGCTATACTTTTTACCAAAACATGCTCCCCGGATATTGTTTTTGCAACAACAACAAATTAAACACTGTGAACACTGAAAACAGACATGACAGATACATGTACGTGCAACTATAATGGTGTGAGGCTATTCCAAGAACAACAGCAGTGACTGTAAAAACAATGAAATACTTTCTTTAAGCAATCAATTTGAGTAAATTCCGTTCGTATTAAACTAAAGGCTAACCCAAGTACCACTGGCACTCTGTGTCCTATAGTGCCAGAAGTAACTATTTATTTTTATTTAATAATTTTTGACATTTTCTAGAACAGAGAGTGATAGTGAAATACTCATAGATAAAGAGGGCCACTACAAACGGCATTCACGTCATAGCATTTAAACAAAAAAATGTATGACCCTTGCAAGTACCGCCTGTCGAGATTTATGTCCTCTAAACCCCAAAATCGGAAGTCATCTCGTGTAATAAGATATAAAGTTCCAACAAAATTCAGCATGTTGCCAGCATCGTTTAAGTTGGTTTCCTTCATATTGGGCTGGCACGCCGTCATATAAGTGAAATAACCTTGAGTACGGCGTAAAACCCCAATCAAACAAACAAACAAACAGTTTTTACAGTGGGTTGATGGGTGGGAGGCTCCCTCTTGTGCCCTGGTGTTCTCTGGGCTAAGGGGCATTAAGATTTTTGATGGTGTCTAGTTTTTGTTGTGTGTATGTATTGCGTTGTTGTCTAGGATGGTTTCCTTCTTCCATCGCGTTTGGCCGTTTTATAAGTGAAATAACATTAAGTACAACTGTTGCTCAGTTTATTCTCAGATTATCTTTTATATATCTCAAGCCCATCCAAATATGTCACGAATGCTATACAATTTACCAAAACATGCTCCCCGGATATTGTTTTTGCAACAACAACAAATTAAACACTGTGAACACTGAAAACAGACATGACAGATACGTGCACCTATAATGGTGTGAGGCTTTTCCAAGAACAACAGCAGTGACTGTAAAAACAATGAAATATTTTCTTTAAGCAATCAATTTGAGTAAATTCCGTTCGTATTAAAGGCTAACCCAAGTACCATTGGCACTCTGTGTCCTATAGTGCCAGAAGTAACTCTCCTATGATATTTAATAATTTTTGACATTTTCTAGGACAGAGAGTGATAGTGAAATACTCATAGATAAAGAGGGCCCCTACAAACAGCATTCACGTCATAGCATTTAAAAAAAAATAATTTAACCCTTGCAAGTAAACAAACACCTACCGTCTGTCGAGATGTATATCCTCTAAAGCCCAAAATCGGAAGTCATCTCGTGTAATAAGATATAAAGTTCCAACAAAATTCGGCATGTTGCCAGCATCGTTTAAGTTGGTTTCCTTCATATTGGGCTGGCACGCCGTCATATAAGTGAAATGATCTTGAGTACGGCCTAAAACCCCAATCAAACAAGCAAACAGTTTTTACAGTGGGTTGATAGGTGGGTGGGAGCATCTTGTGCCCTGGTGTTCTCTGGGCTAAGGGGCATTAAGAAACCGATTTTTGATGGTGTCTAGTTTTTGCTGTGTATATGTATTGTGATTATATATTGCCTTGTCGTCTAGGGTGGTTTCCTTCACCCATCGGGTTGGCACGCCGTTTTATAAGTGAAATAACATTAAGTACAACTTGAAACCCCAATCAGTTTAACTTTTACTTAATTAAACATAAAAAATTGGATTGGCTTGAATCTGATATTATAATCTCTCAGAGAATTATTGGAGGTGATGGTCACACCAAAAGGTCCACAGAGGTCAGACCAGCCAGACACTGTCATGTTGATGGAGTTGTTGGTGCATAAAGACAAAGAGATCAAAGAGAATCTTAAATTAGGTAAGTCTGGATTGCATTATACTTGTTTAACGTCTTTAAGAGGCATTTATGGAAGTCGAGACACTGAGAATAACATAAGATATTATGAATAAACAACTTCTGGTATATATTTCAGTGCAACGTTTTCGCCTAGATGCTTAGACCGTTTTCAAGCCATGATCCATTATAATCCATAATATCTTATGTTATTCTCTGTATTATACTAACTTGTTTAACATGTTAAGAGGCATTCAGAAGTTGAGATACTACACCTTACTACTCTAGATGCTTGATGGACAACAAATATCCATAACCGAAATCATGGTTCCAAAAACCTGGTTTAAGGTTTATATTATACTTACAAAAACATGACGACTGAGATGGATTTTCATCTTCTGGATATATTGGTAAGCGACATTAGGGCTTAGAAGCTAAGTCCGTTTTCTAGCATCTAGGCCTAAACGTCGCTTACCAATATATTCAGAAGTTGAAAATCCATCTCAGTCATCATGTTTTTGTAATGTACCCAGCTTTTAAATGTCTCTCAAACAAGATATATTATACTTGTCAAATACATGTATGTATAGCATTATTTCCACTAATGAGTTTAACGAAGTAGAGTAAAGTAACGATTCAACAAAAGATACACATTCAACATCAGACTTTTGTATGGATGACAATTTTTTGTTTAATAACAGAGCGACGTTTCGATGTAGTTTCTAACACCATTATAATTATTTTAAATGCCTCTTAAACAAGTTAAAAGATACACATGTATGCATGGTGATTCAATATTTCCGTTTATTTTAAAACCATTCATTTTTATCAAGAACATGCTGATACATGTACATGTATGTATGTATCAGCATATAATTATCAAGATTTAAAAGAAACTTCCAAGAATGTCTGGTCTCCTTGTTTAAAAAAAATATAAATTAATCTAAATTGATGAGATGTGGTGTGTGGTTGATTTTTTTTGGAAGAATGTAAGTCATTTTTTGTAATGATATGTCTGCCCTTGAACTGGATCGTAGGTATGTAAGGGAAGTTTTCCAGTGGCTGCGGAATTTGCAGGTTGATTTTTAGGAGGTTTCTTCTCGGTTTCCACCATACACCTGCAGCGCAAAGTCCTAATATAGGTGAAATACTCTTCAGTATGACGTTAAACACCAAACAAACAAATATGAGGACATCTAAACTGTATAATTATTTTATTACTATCAAGTATTTTTGTATTTCTATGACAACAAAAATCATCTCTTTACACGTGAGTAGCAGTGTATTGTCAGTTCATATATTTTATTATGTGTCAGCGGAAGAACAAGGCGAAACTCAGAAGATCATTGATGAGCTGAAATCAGAAGTGGACAAAAGAGATAACGATATCAAAAGTCTGCAGAAAAATCTCAAAGAAGCAGAGACCATATTGGTAAGTGAGTTCTTTCAACATCTATCTAGCGATGGTCAGGTCTGCGGAAAGCTTACAGCTAGCTACAGGGATTTCAGAAACTGTTGTGGACAAAAGATCATTGCTTATATGCTTATATTGGCCTTATCAGGACTGATTTAATTGTTTGCCATCTGTTGGCCAAATGATGGGGTAGGCCAAGAATATGTTCAGCTGTCACATGTGGGCCCTGCGGGAGTGGGTGGGTACCTCGTGTGCCCTGGTGCTCTCTGAGTGCATCAGTAAACTGATTTGTTGTCTTGTTTTTTATCTGGGAAATGAATTTTGACGTCTTCTATGTTGCCAGTGTAATTTCTCATGGTTTTCTCACCGATTTGGCTGGCATGCCGTCATATAAGTGAAATAACCTTTAGTATAACGTAAAACCTCAATCCAACAAAAAAACAAACAATTTATGTTGCCAGCATCACTGAGGGTGGTTTCCTTCACCCATTGGGCTGGTACGCCATCATATAAGTAAAATAACCTTATGTATGATGTAAAACCCCAATCAAACAAACAAACAATCCTTCACCGACTGGCTGAAATAGCTTCTTAAGATCAGTTCTTATTACTACTGCCACTTCCACAGTGTAGCTGAAACACCGCTGAATGTGACTTGAAACATCAATCAATCAATCAATCAACTAATCAAGCCACTGAAGTCAGGATGACCAGATTTAAATGCAAACTGGTATCTCCTCTCATCTCATCTCTCTCCCCTGAGAGTAAACCGCTATTTACAAACTTAAATGAACAGCTACTAGTCAAGCCTGGATACTTAAGTTACTGTAACCTTGACCAAAAGATGAGTAATCTAGAAAACCATTATTTTTTAATATTAATATTTTATAAATGTAGAGAAAGAAAATTTTGCTGTATATCATATCAGTTCTCCTGTTCTGTATGCTAGTCTACAGCCATCTATCAAGCCAAACAGAAGTTAACCGCCATTAACCAAGCCAACAAAAGGACAATATCCTCTGAAGACCTGATAAAGTTTGCTCACCGTATCAGTGCTGATAATTCTGTGGCAGCCCCTTCAACCTGGGCTCCTGGTAAGTGATTTACTGCTCAAGCAGTCTCTAACCCTACTGTGGCTTAGTGTGTTCATCATTGATGTACTAAACCAGTCCGCAGCTGTCTGCCTACCACCCTGGTTACGTGGAAAGCTACAGGTGGTTACCAGGCTCTCAGAGGAGCATAGTGTTAGCCAGAGGGGTGTCTCGGTGTCTTTGAGACACCCTGAAATCCATTTGAGACACCCTAATTCAGTCAAATTTAACATGGGAAAGATAGGAAAAATGTCAAATGAGACACCCTGTTTCTCTGAAAATAGTGATTTGAGACACCCTGTTTTTTATTTCTGGCTAACACTATGCAGAGGAGCCTCCTGTGCCCTGGTGCTCTCTGAGCTAAAGGGCACCAGGAAGACCTTTTTTTGTCGTGTCCCGTATTCGTCCTGTAAAGATATTGTGGTGTCTTCTGTGTTGCCAGCGTCGTTAAGGAAAGTTTCCTTCACTGGTTGGGCTGGCACATCGTCATAGAAGTGACATATTCTTAAGTACTGCGGATAACCCCAATCAAACAAATAATCATGTCTGGGATTCGTCCTGTAAAGGCAGTGTGGTGTATTCTATGTTGCCAGAGTTGTTTAGGGAGGCTTCCTTCACAGATTGGCCAAGATGCACTGTCATATTAATGAAATAACCTTAATTACAGTGGAAAACCGCAATTAATCAACGGGAGTGTTTTTGTTCTTATATCATTTGTTCTCGGGTTTACACAAAGCACTAACTATACATGTAGCTTGTCATATAATTTGAATAAGCTCAGACATTTAACACCAATCAAAATATCATATTATGTTTTGATTCAGGTGTTTTGAATGCTCACAAAAAGTGGAACATTTCAAGTTCAATATCGACAGTGAAAGTCGCAAACAGTTACTGCACGGTTTGCTACTTTCACCGTCGATATATAAAGGCAACCACAGAAAGTTACTAACAAACATGACTTAGCGCACATTAATTTGTGACTGCTCTGTAAATGATTGAATTCATCAGGAATTAAGAATCTCACCTTGAAAAGTTACAATTTGATAATATCATTATCAGAAATTATGAAATATATTATACTTTTCATTGCTTATTATTGCTACAGGTAGGACATCTGGGTTTGAACTTTTGGCTACAGTTAACATAGTTTAAGTTAAAAGTAAGATTTCATATAGACATTTTGGATTCAATTAATCTGAACTGAATTTATCTTCTTGGTACATGTAGCTGAGCAATTTTCAGCGATGTTAACTTTCAAGACAAACTCTCAGTGTTTATAATCTACATTAATTCTTGTTACGTTTTATTGCAGGTGACCCACGACGACCGTATCCAACAGATTTTGAAATGCGCAGTGGGTTTCTGGGTAGAATCAGTGATCTGCCAATCAGCTCTCTTCACACTCAAGTTAGCTACAGTGAGGCCCTTGAACCAACAAGACCCCAACAAATGGGTGAGTGATTTAATTAATTTATTGAAGCTTAACATTTCGTATTGGCCCTTTTTCGCAACAAATCGGAAGAACTCAGTAATGTTGAATAGTTGAAAATTAAAAGAATGTGGTATACAAATTTATTGAATGAATAGCAAGCATTTCATTTGAACAGAGTTGTTGTGTTTATAAATATAGCTGTTGAAACAATTGTATTGGAATTATGGAATGGATAGTTTTCTTTGGAATTTGCTCAAATTATGACAGAGTGATTAAGGTTCACTCCAGCAGATACAAAATCTGCTTCACCAAGGGAAATAACTTTTGTAGCATAAACTGTTAAGACCGAAATAAAACTCCTGTAAGTATAACTTATGTCTTAAATTAAGGGCAATTGTACATGAATGAATGTGTATGCAAACAAAAGTGTCAGTGTGGTTCTAATGGATACCTTTCGTGTATGCATTTATTGTATTTATAAAGGAATCGCAAATTTCAACCAAATTTGTATGCATTTTAGACATCTCTGCCACCTTCAATAAACAAGTTTTCACCAATCAAACAAACAAAGACAAGATATCCCGATAATGAGTTCAATTTTGCTTCCTTATCTTGTTCTTGTAGACCACGTTCCAACGTCTCATAGTTCCAGTTCAGTGTCGTGGCAACCTCCTCCAGAAATCTCACATTCATTATCAGCATCTGCCACCAACAACCACCAGCGTAGTGCACAGGAGAGCTCTCTAAAGGGACATAACAAGGAGAATGAAGATGTTGAATACATGTCAAGTGAATCCTCCAGTAGCTCGTCCAGTGATGAATGATTCTGGTGATTTAACTTTAGGACGAACTATTTAAAGGGGAGACGCTGATGCCATTAGAAGTATGCTGAAGACGCAAAGCACGCTTTTAATAAAAAAGAGGTTTGTGGATACAGCAGCCAAGCTGAGGTCTAACATATCAATAAACCTCCCACCTGGGTGGTTCACGAGTTCTGAGATTGACGTGACTAGGTTTCTGGGAAGACTGGCAGTCAGTGAGTTCTGGTATATGTAATCCAGACTAACAGGGTTACACCGACACCTCATTTTCATATGTGAAATAAGTTTCAGGACGATATAAAACTTGTGTGCCCTGGTACTCTCTGAGCTAATGGGCATCAGGAAGGAGATATGTGCTATCCTGTTTTTGTTACACTGTAAATGTATTGTGGCATGTTCTGCGTGTCAGGGTCGTTTCTTTTACCGATTGGGCTAGCACACCATCAGTACAGCTTAAAACGGTAACCCAGTCAACTAACGGTGTAGAACAGCAATCAAATGAGCACCAAGAGACAGTTTAATTGTGGGAAAACTCAGTGATGTTCATTGTTTTAGCCAGAAATAAAAAACAGGGTGTCTCAAATAACTATGTTCACAGAAACAATTCTTATTTGATATTTTCCCCCGTCTTTCCCATGTTAAATTTGATTGAAATAGGGTGCCTTAAAGCCCTTCTGGCTAAAATATGGTGCTGTTTATTGGTACAGCTACAGTTTACTGAAGACATAACTTAGATGGAATGAAAATGTTGGGCTGCACTGAGTTGCCCCTTTTATCAACATACCAGTTATGATTATGCTGGAGTGTTTGAACGAAGGTTCTGGTAGTCATTTGAAATGAAATAACCTTATTAAATAAATCAGTACATGTAGAAGATGAAGCCAGTTTAACATTGTCTTGGTGAAATTTATGTGTGAATTGTATTATAAACTAAGGTGACAAATTTTTGAAATAATTAAATTTTACTTTTTTTCAGAGATGATTGAGATAAATTGTCAAGTGGATTATGTTCTAGTGATAAATAAACCTTGAGAATCTTTGATGAATTTAACAAAAACCTGTATTGGTTAACCTGTTTTTCTCGCACTACAACCCCCAAAATCCCACTCTAGAGCCGTTGATTATTGTGTGATAATACCCCTAGTGATATTATCCAACAGTCCTAGTCATATAAAGTGTCAGAGGTCAGTGGCATCTAGTATGTATGACAAATTGTTTTATTAAGTGTCTCTTTCTTCCACATATACCCCGGTATACAATTCTTTTTACATATGTTGAACTCTTTTCCAGAGGTGCACGTGCACAACAATGTATATATCCAACCAAATCAGTCCAAAATGTAGAGATTTCTACTCGAAAATCACCTCAAAAGTGCTAAAAATGTTTAGTGTGAGAAAAAGAGTAATAAACTGGAGCCGTTGTGTTACGATGAGTATCACTCCCGTCTTTTAATTTAAAAAACCTCTAGCTTGTGACTGTTAAATTATTAATCGTAACACACAGGCTCTCGTTGGTTAACATCTATATATCCACTGTGACCTTCATAAGACACAGATAAATATAAAAAAAAATCCATTAATCAGGCCATTTATATTATCATCTGTGTTTGCCATAACCCGACCAACACCTTAAAAAAAATAAGTCTGCCGACCCACCTTTTCACTTATATGATGGCGCTGTATTCCAACAGTAGACAGCGGCTCTTAACACAACCATAAAATATCTAGACACTTTAGTGTTTTTGCTGTTGGAAAGATGTTCCACCAGTGCTAAGTATGACAGCATGAAAAACCTTTTAGCCAGAGGGCGATATATTTATTAAAAATTATTTTTAATAGTATCGATGTCTGCTTAATGACCACTGCTGTGGTTGTAGTTAGGCCATTCATAAAAACGTGTGTTTGCGGTAAACACACTAATTTACCGCAAACACAGGTTTTCTAATCTTTTAGAGTTCATTTATCATCATCTGCGTGTACAATGCAATCTCTAGAGAAGCTATTAAAATGATACAATGGCGAGTGTCAGTGGTGTATAGTATTATGGCAAACTGTTAAATCAGTCATCTCTTTCGTTCACATATATACAATTCTTTTATATGTTGAACTCTTTTCCAGACGTAAACAAGTTTGCACATGTCAAATATATGGGTTTATTTTGTCATACCGGTATGTGCAAATCTTATACATATGTGAGATTCATTTTAACATATATAGATAAACGGTCCAAAACCGTTACATATCAGCATCAACAAATGCATTTTTGTAAAAGCTCCCATTACCTATAATGTTAAAGCTCGTAGGTCTATGTATAAACCGGTGACAATACCAATATTCAAAACAGCTCGCTCTCCGTTATGCTGACTGAGACTTAAAAATTACGGGCGTAAAATGACACCAGGAAAATAGTGAAATCTGGTAGAAAATCACTTGGTCGTTAATTCGTTAATTTATGAACAAACTTATTAAAATCAAGGGAATCAGAATTTGCTGAAAACACTTATATTTGGGTGCGTATGCGACATTAATGTAACTTTAATTCACCCGACGATGGCCGTATAATTTACAGAATATCACTACATAAAATGGTGTTACTTAATGACCATGTTATATATACCGGCGAATGTTTTATTCAAACGTGGAGGCCAAAACTCTTCACTGACAAGTCTCGTTTCTGTTTGGACCACACCGACCGGAGATCAAGAATATGGAGACGTGATGATTCCAGAGACAACATGATCGACGAGCATGATAGACATGGTGGGGGCTTGGTGATGGCATATCACTGGCTGGAAGAACATCTCTCCATCACCCGACCTCAATCCAATTGAGTATGTTGGGCGTGCAGTTTCCGCACGAGCTGTGCAACCCCGGATGCTGGATGAGCTTTAGACCGTATCCGAGGATGAGTAGCAGCGTCTTCCTGAACGATAGATTCGTCGACTCATAATGAGCATGAGTCATCGTTGTCAGAGCATCATCAATGCACATGGATACCTTACCCGTTATTGAGTTTTCATTATTCTCCCACCATTAACTTTAATCGGGTTGAAATTTTGACAATCAACTGGATGATTTCGTCACAAATTACCAAAACGTAAGCTCCTAACGTAATCTCATTTTATTCCAGTTTTATATGATGCCAGCCAGAGCACGGTGTTATTGTTTATGATACAAACAAATGGCATTTGATTCAGTTGAACGTTATACGACAGCTGCGTAAAACCGCGTTCACACGGTGCAACTTGTAGTATCAACAAAAGTTGCATGTGTAGGGTCGAATGCGATGGGTTTCTCGTTGACATGATTTCACTAACCTTCGGCCTTTATGACATTGGAAAAATTGGAACGAAGGGAGGTAACTCCATTAAACTCAAAGACAACAATTTGATTGGCTAAAGCTGCGTTCACACGATGCGACTTGTAGTATCAACTCGTCGAATTCGACTGAATTGAAGCCTGTGAACAGAGCAAATAGATGCGACTTTAGTTGTATTCAACTAGTCGGAAGCGAGTTGATTGAAATAGGACATGCCCTACACATGCAACTTTTGTTGATACGAGTCGAATTCGACGATTTGATACTTAAAGTTGCACCGAGTGAACGCGGCTTAATTTGCATCAAGACCGAAGGCGTTCCGCTTCATCGAAGATGAGCTGTTCATTCGGCTTTTCAGTGTCCGCGAAATGTTATGGCACACAAAACACAACTATTACAGCAAGTGAAATCATGTCGACGGAATTACGTTATTTGTTAAGTTCTCGCCAGAAGCGCATCGCATTCGACCCTACACATGCAACTTGTATTGATACGACGAGTCGAATTCGACGAGATGATACCGTACTACAAGTCGCACCGTGTGAACGCGGCTTAATACAAAACATTCAATATCCCTATGAAATAGTTAGTATTATGAAAGGTAACGCTAGTAAAAGTTTCTGCCTGATTCTGTGCGGAGATATCAGACCACGTTTATAACTACTACCTAACAAACCGACCACTCTCTCCTGGGATATTGGTATAAATTTACGTTGCTAAAATATTTCTCTTCTATAAGTGGCATTTATAAGCTGGGTACTTAACAAAAACATGACTAAGTTGAGAATTGTCATCATTTTTTGAAAACGGCCTAACCTAGAAGTTGAAAATCCATCTTAGTAATGTTTTTGTTAAAATATTTCTGCCTGGTTTAGTCAGAGATTCACACCAAGCAAATGTCGATAATTAACTGTATCGAACTGCCCACAGTGAAATTAATACAATAAAGATGTACCTTTCATGGAGTCAGCCATACGTGTTCAACCCCACTTGACCTGTTACGTCAGCAGGCAGGTAATTAGACTTTTTAATTATGCTCTGTTAACTATAATATGTATACGACAAAAGAGGTAGGGCCCTGCTAAGTGTTCGAAAAATCCAGGTAACGACCCTTGGGCGAGAACAAAATTAATTATTTTTTCGCTGAGCGATTGAGTACCATGGCATATAAGAAGTTGCATAACCAGTAGTGAAAATGTAGGGCGCGAAAATGTCATCATTTTATAGAAAACTTCAGTCGTGTATAGGTTTTGACGCCGACACTGGGCTTTAATATTAAGCTGTACAAGACCGTATACTCTATACACTTGTAAAGTATCGTTCCCTTTGGAAGGATATAAAATTGTTTTTTGAACTCCCACCCTCCTCCAAACGACATTTAATTTTAAACGACTTACTATCTAGAGTCTGCAGGGATTTAAAAACAAAAACACATTAAATAGAACATGGTTCATGTCAGTGAAGAGTTAGTGATGAGTCGTTGTTTTTTAAATTAAGTTTTTTGTTTATCTTGATAAATAACCAAATAGAGCGGGTCATGAAATAAAAGTGTGGACAAGTTGGTATAACGTGTTGACCTGGTGCGAATAGCCTCTCATGGGTGCATGCACCACCAAACTTTACAAACAAACATACACTCGAGAATGGACTATTTTTAAGGGCTAAATTTGCCTGGACAGGCCACTCAGAAGCCATCGAATGTACTGCGCACTCGGAAGCCATCGAATGTACTGCGCACTCGGAAGCCATCGAATGTACTGCGCACATCATCTCATCTCGGACGTGATACGATCATCGCCATTTTGCCGGAACTCTTTCACAGCCTGTGGGCCAAACTGCCAATGTAGACAGATTCCACAGTTTCCATTCAATTTACATTCAGAACATAATTTGCTCCTAAACTAAATATTGTGCATCTAAAATCATATGAAAGTCGTTCGATTACCCTATGTTTCCGTACGTGATCATTGTCCATACGGCGGTAAATAAGCTTCCGGCCAACAAAATGTACCATTTTGATACACATTCATACATCTATCACGGCCGAGCTAAGTGATGACAGCGAAATAACAAGAAATCACGCGAGGTTTTGCCGATTGTGGACAAACAGAAAAACCGCCACAAATAATATCTTCCTTAACCGTCAATGGTCCTATTTCCTGTGCGATACGATTCAGTGGACTATAGTAGGCTATCTCTGCCACTTATAAGACGAGTAATGGTAGTATATGCACTGTTTTATTTGAATACCATAGTTTAAGAAACACAATCATACTTTTTTGTCGGATAAGATTAGATACATTATGTTCTTAATGGATCAGATCGTCATCCATTTAGTCGGAGTAGAGTAGGCTAGATACATTATGTTCATTAACGAATCAGATCATGATACTGTTAAAGCCCCGTTCCGACCCGATCCGCCACGATCCGCCTTGTTTCTCTGCCGAAAATAAAAGTTGAATCGCCGGCTCGGTTAACTGCGGAAGCACCATTGCGGATGAAAATATTGGGCTGGTTCCCATAGAAGTCTGCGTCGGCTGACAGACAGTTTTGAATACGCATGCGCGCAAATACCCGGATGATAACATAAACAAACTCGCTAAATTTGGATACTAATTTGGGTAATTTTAAAGAGGTGTTATTTCTGTTTATAGAAAATATTAGATGTTTTAGGTAAGTCGTTTGCAAAACTTTAAGCCAGCTTTAGGTTTCTCG
>JAVFBZ010173011.1:0-16213 GCA_032466195.1 Katharina tunicata | reverse complement strand
CTCCGATTCGGTCTACGATAGTGGTAGCACTCATGAACATACGTTCATATATACTGCGATTTTAGACACGATTAAGCATGATTTCGCATGATTGAGAATGTATCAGAATGTATGGGTCTACATTTTAACGTTAAATTCATTAGCCACCAGAAGTCGCAAACCTTAAATCCACGTGGTGCCTGAGATGTTCTGTTGTTGTTGAAACCCTATACACTGAACGGTATGCCGGTGTATATAAATATATTTATTACCCTTTGACACAATAATTTTGAAGAATGTATATAAATGTATTTATTGCCCTATGATATGAGGATAAACGCAGCCAAATACTAAAGTGTTATGTTCGAAACTGATTCATTTTATACTTTTCACATAGCCGAAGTACACGATACTCTATGGGGTCGACCTCAAATTTATTTGAGATATTTTGTAAGCTCAAAATGGATGCGAAGTTATGTTTTTAGGTCAGTACAATGTAGTAAGGCATTTAATTATTCTACGTTGTCGAAAATTAACGATTGAGTTATTATTAGCAGAGCGCTATTCCCTGGCATAGGCTATAAACTATATTTTTAAACAACTATGCAAGTAACCATATTTGGTCCATATATATTAAATATAAGTAAGGAGATACTTTGGATAAGTTTACAGTTTTTTCGCCATCCCTCTTTTTGTTCGCCGTAAGGGATCTATGAAGGGTTTGTTTTGCTACGCAGTTTAGTCGTTTAACGAAAAGTGATACACAAGACATGAGTATTGCATGGGCGACAGCTAGACTCCAACAGAAATAAAATGATTTATGATTAAACATCTGCTATGAAAATTAAGTTCATGTAAAAAGTTGTAGATAACTTCGACTTACCTTTACGCCATGGTCAGAGGGGCGACATCTATATTATAGAATGTTAAAGGCCGTGTGTAGGCCTAGGTAATCCAATATAGCAGGATCGTTCGTCTACATTCGGCGACACCTGTGTCAGACTGAAGGACGGCGAGAAGACACCACAGGACTCCTTCTGAATTAAGTCCACTGGAACGCAGAGGACCGTGTCGAGACAATGCCTCCAACGTCTCCTTCAGCTGTTAGCAATATGAGAGCAGATAGATGCCTGTCAAAGTAAAGACTATCTTCTCATTCCTGGGTTAAACGCCCTAGGCGGTAAAAACTAGATATACATGAGTGGATGCCCCAGGCGGCTACCGTGATTCACTACTGCTACTACAGGACCATAAAACATACTTTATTATTCAACAACAACCTGAACGAGTTATCTATTAGCCCTTCATTAAACATAATGCCATAAAATGTAAACAGCATTTAGTTTTATCAACATCAAATTGCAATAAATACCACGAGCGTTAGTGTCCTTAAACGAAAATAATTCAAGCACTTAAAAATCTTTTAATTTAATACGTTTTAACGCACAGAAGCGATAAAAACCATTGCAGAAGGCATATCTTCGTTAGTCAAGGTGGATAACTTGATATAAAACCGTCCAGACTATGACTGGATGGTTGCTCCCGAAAGAAAGAAAGAAAGAAAGAATGAAAGAATGAATGAATGAATGAATGAATGAATGAATGAATGAATGAATTAATTAATTAATTAATTAATTAATTAATTAATTAATTAAATACGGAATAAACGAACGACCGGAGTGCTTGATTGACGGAACGAACGAACGAATGAGTTAACGTACAAACCACGGCAGTGAATGACAGTAATGTGGATTGATGATTTTTGTCCAGTTGGTTAAAGCAAATTATAAATATCTCTTCATCTTTCAGTTATGTTTATTATTGGCAATTTAGTGAAATTGGCAATTAAAAAGTAAAGAGAGTAACCAGAACAAATCACTTACGAGGAATCAAACTGAAAATTTATTTTCAATTTTTAACAAAATGTAAATATGTATTGGCTCAGTTGATTGAGCGTTGATCCGCTAAGTCCCCGTCATAGCACACGATATGTATTGGTTCGAATCACCCTGTCGATCTTAGTTATATAGGGTTTGTTCCCCATTTCCCACCATACACCGGTTACGTAAATTTCCCATATGAGTAAAATTGCTTAGAGTACGACAATAAACAGCAAAGCAGAAACAACAGAAAATCTTTGAAAATCCCTTTGCACTGTCGGAAAGAAGCTTTTTGAACGTAAACAACGGAGGGCCTGTACCCATGCATGAATAGGCTCAATATGCACTGACTCCTTCCCATAGAATCACTGTAAGGCCATGGGTTTCAGCCACAGCTACTTACAAATACTTTTTTCCATATAACGTCACGACAGCTCTCTGTTTAGCATACGGTGAGATTAAATTGTATTTATTTCTTGGCTTACTGATTGGTGTGGTGGGCGGGAGAATCCTGTGCCCCGGTGCTCTCTGAGCTATGGTGCATCAGGAAGCAGATTTGTTGTGGTTTCCTGTTTTGAGTCCTGTTCCTGCCCCGTGGCGCCCTTGACGCTTGCCAGTTGACGGTGGTTTCCTTCACTAATTGGGCCGACGCCATCATATAGGTGAAACAACCTTAACTTATGTATAGTGTTAAAGCTCAACCGCACGAACAAACGAAAAAAGACTGAAAACCCCTTAGCTACGGAGCAATACGGCACAGCGAGTCCAAAACAACCACTCAACCGTACGATTTGAGATCTGATATATAATTTTGCTTACAAACAGGCTGGGTAAATCATATCTTGTGTAGGGTGTTATCACAGGAATTTGTATCAATTAGAGTAATTGACAGTTGTTTAACCGTTGATTACAACGTACGTTGTAGTTGTTCTTTAACTATAATAAAGTCAAGGAAGGAAATATACTTCCCAAGAAGTAGCCGTTAATCAAGAAATAAAGCCTTTGTTTGGACTTTGGTTGGACAATACTACATTCCCTACCTGTTTAACTCGTATTTTACGTCAGACTTCCATATTTGGGAAACAAAGTGGCTTCTGTGCGATCTGTCATATCAATTCAAAATGGCCGTGGTAAAAAAATATGCCAAACCTCCTGTTCATCGTTTTTCCACCGATTGTGACAGAACTGCTGGGAATATTGGAAATATTATTATTGCTGCTACGTAAGGAGTATAGACATTACACAAGTAGGGAATGTAGTATCGTCCTACCAAAGTCTAAAAGGCTAAAGGCTTTATTTCTGGATTATCGTCAGCTTCCTTGGGAAGTATGTTTCCTACCTTATGTTTATTATAGTTAAAGAACAACTACAACGTACGTTGTAATCAACGGTTAATCAGCTGTAAATTACTCTAATTGATACAAATTCCTGCAGGTGTTATTCAGTAGACTGCACAGTAAAGCCTGTGGACGTCGTCCAGCATCCTACAAAACCAAATGATTTTTTTCCCCTTAATCTTAGTATGAAGAAAATTATTTCTATGCACATCATTTCGGCATGGGCATAACTTCGGTCCCTAAAAAGCCAACTTAAAATGAAATAGACCCTCCTGATGGTATCGTACGAAAGTGTGGGCATGTAGTTGTTGACACTGGCATAAACATTATTCGGTAACATTCTGCTAGACTTCGCCTGTGAGGTATCAGCGCGCCATTTAGTTTCTCCCAGAAAAAAATCGTCAGGAACTATGATTTTAATTATCATCATACGATTACAGCATGCGAAAGGTGCAGCGTAAATACATTTCCATTCTTCCTTTCGGATGTCTGGCCATTTTTTCTGATTTGGGAGATAATCGTTTAAAAGTAAAAAATTGTACATATCTTTACAATATATATAAGGTTGCTTTTCATTATAGGTCTCAATTCAAAGTTTCGTTTTAACATCAACTTTTTTTATTGCAATATAACTCCCATGTGAGTTAGAATATTGGTTCTTATCCCATAGGTTGTCACAAAGTGTTAAAGTTCATATATTTTCCATAATTATCAAGTAATCTAAAGTAATCTCAAGTAATTCGGTAATCGTCTGCTAGACTTCACCTCCAAGGAATCCATGCGCCAGTTAGTTTCTCCCGGAAAAAAAAAATCGCCAGGAACTATTCTTTTACTTATTAATGTTTTATTATGGATTTACCGAGTCTGTGATTAGCCAAATCTATGTCTATCTTACTTCCAGATTTGTGTCAGTATGATATTATTAGGAAGCTACGCCAGGTATGTCTTAAATGGTAGTGCACGAAACTTATTCGGCTTATCCCAAAGTTCGGTCTGTGTTCAAAAGCTGCATGATACTTGCAGGGTTACACAATGCGGCAATATCTTTTATTAGGTCGAAACAACCTTCGAATGTTTTCGTGTCCTTCCGTGTTCATCCGACACGTTATCTAGCCCACAACATACTAAAATAGGCTCGTACCTTTCTCGAGATTGAGAAGAGTATTAAAACTAATGTAATGGCAACATGGGTATTAAACGGTCCATTGATTCACTTTGGTGATGGACCTTGTATGTAATGGCTGGGCATTTTGAAAATAAAGGTGTCAACGCCACAGCGAGACCGCTAGCCCTTGACCTCACCAATTGACCTATGACGCCAGTCCACCTTTCTCAAGTGATTTGCTTCTCTTGTTGCATGGGTCGTTTTATAGGCTGTTATGCTAAATAGTTCGATTTTATTTCTAGATTTTCTTTGTTGTGACCTGCTCTATGCTCATTTTTCTTGGTGCGCAATGCACTTGATATCCTATAGGGTACGTTTGTCTTCATGCGATACAAGTATTGCCGGCAGCGCTAAATATACCGCTAATGGCCTAAAAAAAGGCCAGTCATCACACAAAAAAAAAATTCAAGGGACGGAAGAAACCGGAGATAGGCGATTTGGAAAAACGAATGGTAAGGACAAGACATTTTTGCTGTTGACGTAGTACTGTATCTGCGAAAAAATGGTACCAACTTTTTTTTACTACCAATTGATTTAAAATAGTTGTTACAGGACAGGTCAAAGTCCGTAAAAGGCAGAAAAAACCCAGATAAAATCGTGAAGCAGTACCACGTAATCAGGCATAAATGTACTCGTTATATACAGCACAGAGCGATAAATCTCTTTTAGTTAACACCAAGATGGCCAGTCATACTTACAAGTCAACGACTCTAAGGTAGGAAGAATGATTTGATTCTTTATTTTAGATTGTAGCTCACCGCTGTTAATCGATGCTGTGTGGAAGACTACATCTTAATTCAGTTAATCGCCGGATGGCATCAAATAACTTCGCGGAGTTGTATCTGCTTAAAAAACTCTACGAATTGCATATCTTAAATCAAAACAAATGCGCTTTTCTTCTTGTATTCCAATTTCTTTTCAAATGAAGAATACCCACATGTGCACAATTTATAGGTTTGGTTCGTTTGTTTGCTCCTACATTTGACTGTAACCCTGCGCCTTTCGTTGTACCTATCCACAAAATCAAAATCTTACAATTTTAAAAAGCAAATATATCCTGAAGTCACACCGGGCTACATCGAGGAGTAACCTTTACACGGATACGCAGCATTTATTTCGGTCTGGTAGACTAGCATTCCATACATTTGCGCTTTCAGGGAACAAAAGCAACAGGGTGAGCGAAAAAAAGAACGACAATGAAAGCTAATTTTAGCAAAGAATGTTCGACAGCTTTTCACTTTTTTCTCACAAAACATTATGATTAAATGTCAATAAAATAAGGGATAAAGGTTGGTCAAAAAAAAGGATAGAGTAAAATAAGGTAATAACACAAAAAACTCTAAAGAAAAAGAAATACTCGGATCACGTGTTAGTAAATGTGGCGCATTTAATTATCCAGGTTACATTAGTAATACAGGCATCTCTGCTTCTAGAAATAGAAGTCATGTGTGTTTATAGCTAAATATGGAGATTGTACTTGACCTTATTTTGAAAAGAAACAAAATATATAAATATAGCAATTGGATTTTGAAAAGTGTAGACGCAGATGAAGTGAATGTATATCCTTAGATACACGTTAAAGGGTAGTTTTGTTTTCATTTGTGTATATTTTCGTACTCAAAAGTATGGTCCAATGGTACACCCAAAGTGTATGGATTACAGCAAACGGGCCTTGTATGTTTGTTTCCTTGAGTAGGGTTGTACTGTGTGCTTGAGGTTATTTCACTCATATGCATGAGCGCACCAACCCAATAACTAAAGCAAACCACCATCACTGACAACAAAGACGACACGGGACTATGTAATAGTATATGTCAAAACAAACCCACTTTAAGCACTAACGAAGTTGCACACGTTTGTATTGATGTTATCTTTACTAATACAACAGTACTGCAATTTTCGGACCAGGCCTTATTTTAGTTGATTGAGCGTTTGGCTGATGAGTAAGAACTCATTAGCCAAAGGTCCTCAGTATAGGTTCGAATCCGCATGTCGACCTAAGGTAGGCTATTTGAGATAAGTTTTCATGTGGGTTCGGAGATCGTTAGGTTGTTTTTACTTGATTTCTTTGCGCTTTTTCACCTTACATCGCCAACGCAAAATCGTCATATGAGTGAAATACCCTTTAGTACGACGTTAAAAAACAATCAGCGAATTATAGTTACATTTTTATACACTGTAACAACACCTTGTACAATGAAGGCCATGTTGGGCGTTTTATTTATAAGAAGGGGCCTTTACTCAGCAGTATTCTAGAAATAGAAGTCATGTGTGTTTATAGCTAAATATGGAGATTGTACTTGACCTTATTTTGAAAAGAAACAAAATATATAAATATAGCAATTGGATTTTGAAAAGTGTAGACGCAGATGAAGTGAATGTATATCCTTAGATACACGTTAAAGGGTAGTTTTGTTTTCATTTGTGTATATTTTCGTACTCAAAAGTATGGTCCAATGGTACACCCAAAGTGTATGGATTACAGCAAACGGGCCTTGTATGTTTGTTTCCTTGAGTAGGGTTGTACTGTGTGCTTGAGGTTATTTCACTCATATGCATGAGCGCACCAACCCAATAACTAAAGCAAACCACCATCACTGACAACAAAGACGACACGGGACTATGTAATAGTATATGTCAAAACAAACCCACTTTAAGCACTAACGAAGTTGCACACGTTTGTATTGATGTTATCTTTACTAATACAACAGTACTGCAATTTTCGGACCAGGCCTTATTTTAGTTGATTGAGCGTTTGGCTGATGAGTAAGAACTCATTAGCCAAAGGTCCTCAGTATAGGTTCGAATCCGCATGTCGACCTAAGGTAGGCTATTTGAGATAAGTTTTCATGTGGGTTCGGAGATCGTTAGGTTGTTTTTACTTGATTTCTTTGCGCTTTTTCACCTTACATCGCCAACGCAAAATCGTCATATGAGTGAAATACCCTTTAGTACGACGTTAAAAAACAATCAGCGAATTATAGTTACATTTTTATACACTGTAACAACACCTTGTACAATGAAGGCCATGTTGGGCGTTTTATTTATAAGAAGGGGCCTTTACTCAGCAGTATCATTATTATAATTTTGCCATCTTAATTGGACCGTCAGATAATTGTGTATCGCCATTACAAAGTTGGCTATATGCTATAGGTAGTTTAAATAGGCTTTTCTGGAGAATAAAATAAAAAAACAAGGTTGAAATTGGAAAGGTTTTTCAGACATTGTATCAGCCTATTAATAGAATCTTTGGCGTAATAATTTACAATAGAGCTAATGCAATTAAGACTGAGCTTTTATTTTTGTAATTCTCTAATCATTTTTAAAAACTTATAGACCAACAACAGCTAGTATAAAACATTTTTATTGAAGAAACTTGGTTACTGTTAATAGCAAAACTGTTTTTTCTAAGCTAAACATTATGTGAAGTCTTTTACTCACACCTAACAATCTCGAGTAATTATGATATGAACAGCACATTTTCAGACATAATTATGCGTGTTACGTTATATATCTGTTCTTTCTCTCTATTTATAAATACAAAGCGGGTGTAACAGTATATGTGTATAGGTCCTGTAAGTCGCGTTATGTGATGAAAGAGATTTCACGAGATTTATTCTAGTTCCGGGTACAAGCTACATATTTGTTTTAGTTACAGGATAACACGCAAAGTGAAAACCTCTGAAAGACCTCTATTCAAAATGTACAGCTCAGTTTTAAGCATGTATCCGGAAGTCAGGTGACTGAAGTTATATGACTTGATGTTTATTTCATATTTTCTAATCGTCCACTGGCTGACATGTATCACGTGGTCAATGTTTAACCCGCGATGTTAACACAAGGTGTATAATCTCTTATACCTCGTCAAATTTGAACCAATCACCAATCACCTATTAACTGTTATTAAGTTTTCTTCTTTGATTGGAGATGTGTCAAGATGACGTCTGGTTCGATCTCACATGTACAAAACAGTGATTTGTTACTCGGATATTAGCTGACAAGATATACTTATTTAATGATTGTGATATAATAAAATAGTTAAGGCCTACTAATTCCGTCTATACCAAGTTATACAGACCTACAGCTGCCATATAGACCTCGGCAACTGTTGTTCTGTATAAACCTCACCGAAAGTCAATAAATGTATAGTATTCGCAGCTATAGTGTTCCGCCTTATCGAACCAACTATACATGGACGTAATATATAATAAAAAGTCTATATATGTCGATATATTATTTACATACGGTTGTGTATAAAACAGAGAGTTAAGTTTAAATATATTCCAATACGTACGTATTTTAACACACGCTCAACATACGTGTTACTTAACAGGAAATATCTGCCAGAGAAATAAACAATAAAACAAATAAGAAAATGTTTATATAAATGATGTAGACAGGAAAGAGTGACATTGTAGGTATTGTTTAAAATCATACACCTACAAATTATGTATTTCGCATTATCATTGAATCATACTCGAAGTCAACGGTTAGTCAACCCATTACAAAAGATTCAAAATGTTGCCCTCTTGAAAATTTGAATTATGGCAGGATTTCTTTTTTGTGTTCTAATGTCGTTATGTGGGCTACAGAGCCTCCTACACTGTACCCAGTATAGGTTCGACCCCCCTGTGGACCTTAGGTATATAACAGAAGTTTTCCGGCGTTCGTTGGGAGGTTTTTACGAGGTTTCTTTCCGGTTTTCAAGCATACACCGGTAACGCAAAGTCGTCATATAGGTGAAATACTCTTGAATACGACGTTAAACTCCAACCAAACAAACAAAGTCGTTCCTCAGTGTTGGAATACGCCATCGCCATTTAGGTGAAACCAGTCAATCGACCGAATTTGTTGAACAAATTGTGTTGGTGAAAAACCCACACAGCTGCTTAAGGCAAGGGAAGTAACTGTAATGCACAAATGTCAGAACATTCCCAACACTCAGTAGGGAAAATCATCAGTGACATTGGGTAGCTATTTCAGGTAGCACAATTTTGAAAACCAACATGGTTTGTGACTTTTCACTTTTTGACTATATTATTAGATTTGGTTTGAACAAATTTGAAAACTCAGATTCCAAGATATTGCAAAAAAAGCAAAAAAAAAACAACCCCGCCACAACAACAGAAAACGAACAAACAAAAAGTGAATATCTCGTCACTCTACCACACAATACTAAACAGAAAGTTGTCAAAATAGACAGCCTTATAATTATTATCTGTTCTTCATCAGCAAGAAACAATTGAAACACCTAGGCTCGAGTTACAAACTTCCACGAGGTTCATTAAGTCATTAAGTCATATACTGATAAAGCGGGAGGTAATACTGATAATCACTTGATGAGCAGAAGGTGAGTGTTATCCCAAACAAACAAACAATACTGTAAACGGCCACTTCCTAAACGACACAAACAATACTCCAAGCAGAAGGTGTTTGGGATAACTTCATCACTGCTATATAACATTTTTAAAAAAATTATTCGAATATAGCATCCACTTACTCAGAAGGCTTTGATTGGGGTTTTACACCGCAGGCCCTACTTAAGGTTATTTCACTCACATGACCGCATGTCATCCCAGCGGGTCAAGGAAATTACCTAAAACGACGCCGGCAACACACAATACACCACAGGACACTTACAGGAGGTAAATAGGACACCGCAGTTAATCAAATACCTAATCAACTGCCCCTAAGTTCAGAGAGCTTCAGTGTACACGAGGCTCCAACATTCATGTTCAATATCGCCTATCTCCGGTATACCTTTCGTCCCCTCCGATTATCGTCCGTCACGAAGGTGAATCAATAGACCGTTTTATACAAATGGAGGCTCCAACCAACTAGCCGGTAAGAAATCTCCCAGTTTCTCAAGCAGAAATATATTATTCCGTAATTATTTTGGGGTGAATATTCCATAGCATGTAAGGGCATATTTATTTTATTCACAAATTTAAAATGATAGTCAACAACCACGTGTCCACGGGTGAATTGTAGGATTCATAAAACATATTATGTTAATTAACTGTTGAACGTCCAGATTCATCCCAGCCAATTAGAACGTTCTACATGCATATATTGTGGACCAGATATTCGGAATTGCCCAAACAATAAAAACATTTGTAGGTAATATCTATTTTATTAAAAAGACAATTTTCTTTCATACAAAGCAAACACTGCCAATTCCAATGAGATCGTCAGGAAATTTGGCCCGATTTGTTAGTTGGATTATTGCGCATCTTGCGTCATAATATCAAGATGGTGGCTATGATTTCACATCTCGAAAATAGCGATATCTTACGTGTGGTCAGTTCCTGGTCGATTGTACAATTGACTTGTTACAATAAACTTAGGTCTTTTGGTTAAATTAATTTACTTGAAGACTGACGGTTCCTATAGAGGACGTTAACATCTATTACGAGGTTTCAACGAAAAGGAGCGAATTATTTGTGA
The DNA here is from genome assembly GCA_032466195.1 of Katharina tunicata. Lineage (NCBI taxonomy): Eukaryota > Metazoa > Mollusca > Polyplacophora > Chitonida > Mopaliidae > Katharina > Katharina tunicata. Next base: position 5,405 of record JAVFBZ010173011.1, on the reverse strand, counting down.
ATAACGCTAGCCCACTGGATAAATGTCATTTTGTTCATGTTTTTCACTTTTGAGTATTTCCAAATGTCAGAAACAGTTATTAAGGTCGAAACAAAACAAGGCCTACTCCCGGCATCTCTTACTTCAAATAAGAGTTTAAAACGAAAGAAGAGTACTTGATCGAGAATGATTTATACTCGGAATCGATGCTGCCAATGGATGGAGTTCATATCTTCCTATGGATTTAACATCTTTACGCGATACTATGATTGGTGGAAGGCGAATATGCGGTCTTTGAGTGACAGGTGGGCGTTTCCGAAGCTTGACATGTCGCCTGCTCTTTCTCTTCGCTAACTCTGACAGTTCAACTTTATGACGAGAGGGATTCTCCAAGATACTTTTAAGTTTGGAAGTCATTTTTGAATAATCTGTTAGAATGCCATATTTTTCTAGGTTATTTTTAATATCCTCTATTGTGCGCTTCCGTCTTTCTTTTGGGTGATTGAAAGCTATTAACTTGTCAACCTGTCTCCGAAAAGAACCCAACGGTGCCCCATTGTATCTCCCAAAAGCCAGGGAATAATCAGCCTCGTTTTCATCACTTTCACGTGCTTCGTCAAGGCATTTCTGTAAACCACGCCCTTTGATATAGGACCATTTCAAACCGAGGCCATTTTGAAGGTGACGAAATGAGTAGGCTCTCTTGCTTTTCTCAAGGGAGTCTGTCAAGACTCGCAGTCTGTCCTTAATCTTGTCATTAACGGCAGTAGAACACTTATCTCTTAGCTTAGACACACGTTTCACATACAACAGCCTCCCTTCGTCCATCCCAGTTAGAAAACTTTACCTGAAAAAATATTAATTAAATTGATAATAGGAGAAATCAAATTGACAGAAACAGGTCCAAATCCGATCAAAAGTTGATAGATTACAAAGTACCAATCGCTAGCTACACAAATTCTAACAGACATTTAAACAGAGGCTCTAACGTATAGGTCTAGTTAGTCAGGTCAAGTGATGCAAGAGATTTCACGAGATTCATTACACTTTCGGGGGCATACTACTTTTGTTTTAGTTATAATATACGAGGGAAGGTAAAGAGACGGCAATTGCCTTGTCCTGTCCTATAACTGCACCAAAGAAAAATAAAGTAACGTAAATTCCGAAAGACCATTATGCAAAAACTACGATCAGAGTTTCAAGGACGAACCCGAAAGTCATGCAAGTAGAATTGAACGAGACTCACATGCCATATTGACAATCATTATTGGTTCTATATTGAATGATTAAGTTAGGCTTTGCGCCGCTCTCAAGATGATTTCACTCATCTAAAGGCGTGCCAGTCAGATCGACAAGGGGCAATGACGCCACGGTACAAATGCACGACTAAAAACAGAACGCCACATCAAAAAGGCTTACTGACGGCCCTTAGCTCAGAAAGCTCCTGGGCACAGGAAATTCCCACCAACCACCTGATATATGACTTTATAGGTGTATGTTTGATTATTCCAGCTATCTTAGTTTTTTACGTTAAAGGAGCCTGCTAGTCTCTACTTAATTGGGCGAATATTCGAGTTGCTATCTTAGCCGACGTAGTATTATTTCTGAAGACCAAAGCAAACGGCACGGATCCCGGCCGAGGCAGGTAAATTTCTAGCTTAAATCGTGCACAACGTAACGAAGTGCAGTCAACGATTGGATGTCTGCTATGTTTCCGATAATCTCGAAAGAAATAACTTTTCAGCACTTGTTAGCTTTATATCAGACGTAATAAACGAATTTTACCAAATATCATTTCCCCTATGACAGAAAATAGTCATATCTAGGGCAGCTGTTTTTGCAAACTTACCTGCCAAGCTTTAATTACTGTGTAACTTTCTAGGTCTACATCGGCAGTCTGTTTGTTCTATAAGGTACCAAGCCAGGTCATGTCAATATCAGTTTCTTAGCGTACCGCCTGATTACCATAAAAGTGTATCCAGGGCCGGTTAGTACAAGGATTATTAAGGAGATTATCATAATCATATTGTTATTATATACAGCCAAACGGAAAATGGAAAACGATGACACAATCACTACATTCTTAATCCTTTCCAGCGTTGATTGTTGGCAGTGAATGTTTTTCGTATATTTATATGATTTATCGGCTTTAATTAGTCGATATCCCTGTGCCAGTGTGATTACTCTTTATAAAAATATATTAGTTCGTAAGCTATGTGTTATGCGGAAGTTAATTATACTCACATGCCTCGTCAAAATTATTAATATTCAAGTTGTTATGAGTCATATATATTTTTGTCAGGAGTAATCACACTGGCACAGGGATATCGACTAATTAAAGCCGAGAAATTATCTCATATTATAGATCAATTCTCAGAGACAAGTTTCTAGATAGACCTGAATCTCGAGTTGTTCTGGATATATGTATGTTAGTCCGTATTTGTTACGCTGACATTATTATACCCCCATTACTAGTCAAAAACGAGAATTACGAATCCGCATATCATGATGTTGCAGAAGCTGGTAGTTCCACAGATCAGTTTTGAGTAACATAGAATAAGAGAAACTTCGAACAAGGAAGTCATGTTGGTATAGATAATATATTTCGGTTTTAGTATGCCATCATCAGTTAAACATACATGTATAACTGTTATATGTTTAACTGATGATAGTATAATAAAGCCGTAATATATTATCTGTACCAACATGGCTTCCTTGTTCGGAGTTTCTTTTATTCTATGATGTTGCAGACTGACCTCTATATGCCTTCTATGGGACTTACATGTATGTCAATGTAGCATACATTGAAGCCGTAAATGTTTTATTATGTGACGCTGATAAACTATACATATTTGGTCATTTGTTATAGGGCTCTTCCAAAGATATTACACGTTGTCATATCACCCGCCGATACCAAGCCAGAAGATATTTAGGACCCAGCTAAATTCAAAGTAGCCAATCGAATAAACGTGGGTAGTGAGCGAAATTTTGGTTAGCAAGTCTTTACGGATAGGAAACGTAGTACAATCCTGAAAGATTGACGCGACTCTTTAAAACAACGTTGAAAAGTTTTGTTGGAAAGGGTTGGGATATAAAGTTAAAATTAAATTTGTGTTCGTTTTAGCGATAACACTGTCTTACAGCGATTATCATCTAATCTAGTCAGTTGTCCCTGTGTTTCTATGTTTACAGCCGACGCACTTAGCCCGGAAACAATATATGGACTGAAATTGGATGAAAAAACAGAAGGTATATATAACAGTAACTGTCTGGTTTTAACAGTAACGATGAAGTGAATGAGTAAACAAGTACCGCATGGAATTACAACTATGCTTTACCATGCCAGTTAGTCTGAAGGCAAGATACGTCCTTTAACTTTAAGAGAAGGGAAAAAAGTTTGAGCAAAGCCAGGCATACAGATTAGCCTAGGACTACATGCACCAGTGCACGTATAGCAAGTGAAACAGGTTGCCCAAGCTGTAAAAGTTACATGTATGTACTCAACGTGAATGTGTACAACAACGGGTTTTACATAAACACTAGTGTTTAAATATTACAGTAACTGTGACATTGGAGCTAATTTAAACACATTTCTATAAACAATAAATTGTTCATGAAGTTATTTTTATTCTATTCTACGTTCATACATGTGACCTGTTCTATTTTACATGTTTAAGTGTTTGTTTTCAGTGTTTTGAAAGATTTAAAGGTACAAAACATGTTTAGATTTGAAACTATCTATACAAATGGTGTGGAAATTAAGTTTTTATAGGTATATTTCCCGATGGCTTTTAATATTTTAAAATTTTATTTCGATTTATTTGTCTTGTAATCAGTACACACAAGTTTATCTCGTTAGGCATCTTTGAATATTGTATTTTGGCCTCGCAACACTTTAACCAATATTAACCTAGGTCTCACCATCTGACAGCGAGTATGCAGAAAATCGTACGCTGTCCTCCTGTCAACGGAACACTGATAATACAGACTCGACATTTCAGCCACGTGGCATTGACATCGTCGGGAATTAAAGAAGGAGGATAGAAGTAAATCAACCAACCATCATAAAACCAAGCAATCAAAGACAGTGCTCTGTTGGATTTTACTCTTACGAAATTGTTTATACATGCACCTAGACAAATTAGGGCAGGTTAAAATCTTCACGTTATTTTGTCCGCCGATATTTTTTGAACGTGGTCAAATTAAATATACAGCGATTTCCTTAAAACAGTAAGAACGTTGTCTATTAAAACGTTAGAAAGCCGTCGTCCGAAAGTATTGATGTTGAAGCATAAACATTCCATAAATAATAGCTTAAACATTCAAATTGCTAAGACAATCTTAACAACGCAAATACGTTTGTTTGTGTCTGTTTCGTGTTGGTTATATATATCGGTACATAGTATTGAAGAATAAAGTGTCAGATTTGGCTACCATAGTGCTGTGAGAATTTTAATAAATTGAATACCAGAAGTGTTGCGTAATTGTGTGTACGTCCGACAGCTTCGTCCGTTCGTCATTGGTTAATCAATGAGCAAACGCATAAATGTATCCCGAGTATTCAACGCTTAGTACACAAGCAGAAATTATTATAAGATACTTATCGTAAATCTATAATCTCGTCGACAATGAACACCAGAGATGTCTTTCGGTGCCAAACCGTTCGTTTAGTGCCAACATGACGTGCAGGAATTTAGTCAAATTGAACATATATAACCACCACTCGCTCTCTGTGTCTATCAGTGACTTACCGCTTATGTGTCGTCAAACCTGCCCAGTTCGTCGCGAGTGATCAGCGGATTAACTCTTTACCCGCTGACCCATGACTCGGTTCTAGATGGCTTTTTAAAATTGCGGTGTCGTGGCGGGATCCGTCTATCAAATGCTGGAATGTATTGCTCGCGAAAAAATAGGCATTAGACTGAATAGTCCGTGGAGCCGAAACAATAGGTTTTTTTTTACTTATTTTCCGTAGCGCAAAACCTAACGTCCGAGTTCTACCTTTTGGACTTTTTCTACATTTTAACAAGCACATTACAAATATCTAAAAAAAAAAACGTCTCACAGCAAACAAATATGGCAACTACAATGCTTTTTTTACCTTTTAAACTTAGTTCAACAATATTTCCCACCAGCTTTCATCATATTTCTTCATTTTTTTTCGGCGAGAGAAGACAGACATTCCTCCAAATCTGTGCACTAGTCTAAATGCTAAAGTATCACGCACACAATTTGTCAGCGAACATTAGGCAGAGAAACTTTTGTGTCTACTTTCTATGCGTAAAATTTCTGAACTTTCTTGGATTATTGTTGTACTTTGCATTTTCGTGGTCAGTTTGTTTCATTTAGACTCGTTATGTGCCTGTTTAACGATGTTTATGTTGGCGCATACAGGACTGCGCTGAAGTTGACAAAAAGTCTTAGGT
>JAVFBZ010173000.1:0-16214 GCA_032466195.1 Katharina tunicata | reverse complement strand
CAAAAGGGGAACATCAGAGAAAAACAATAAGTGATTGCTAGACATTAATGCACAGTAACACTGGAACTACTATGGATCAACAACTTCTGAGTTTATTCGGACGACGTTTCGGTGTTGCTTCTTACACCGTTATCAAGTCAAAGAAATTAATGCACAGAGCAAATTCTTTTAATCAAACTCCTTAGCCAGTCTGGGATACAGAGATTGTTTACTCTAGTAGTTAAAATTATTTGGGGTATCCTTGTCTTTTACAAGAGGGCCCCATTGCACTGGTTAGCATAAACATTTAACAATAAGCTTAAACTTCAGGTACAAAACATGAACTGATATTATTAGAATAAAAATACAACCAATAATGTAAGTTAAAAACACCATGCATATTAAATAGGTAATTTGAATACCTCGTCCAGCTTTTGGGTACCAGCTTTTTGCTTGCTGCTGGTACGACTTTGTACTGGCACATTCATTCTTGTTCAATCTTTAACAGGATGGGCATGATGCAGGACGTCGATTTCTTGGACATTTCAACAGACAATTAATTCATTGGGAATGTTCTTTGGTAATACCAGCTGCATCCTCTTGAAGCATGGGAATGTGTCTACAAGATCTCTTCCTATTAAGATCTTTAAACCTGTCTTAAATTTGGTTATCTCTTTAGTACTTGCAAGAAAGGTTTCAACAGGCATCTTAGACTCATCAGAAATTGGTCGGTCATTTGCCAGACCGGATGCATCCACTCTGTCTGGTGTCCAGTCTGAGGCGAAGAAATGGAAGTCCTTATTCCTTGAACTCAGACGCATGTCACCTGTTGTGACTCGAAAATCCAAATTGTCCTCATTGAGTTTTTCATCTGCCATGAAACCCACCACACGACTGGATGATACATGAAAGGTTTACATAAATAGGTTTCTTCATGTTTTATTGAGCAAACAAGTTTGAGCGGATGGCCTTAACAGTCTAACTCACCTTGTTGTCTGCATGTAAACGGATACATAGGGCAGAGAACAAGCGCGGGACAGTTGAAGCCTTGTTGTTTCTGTTGTGCATCATCATCCCAAATACAGTGGCTATCATCGTCACCCTAGATTGTAGGTCAGGTCCATGGCAGCATACAATCATAATGTCTAACAGAATTGGGATGTGCTGTTTTATTTCCAACACAATAGCTGCAAATATGCCCTTATACATCAGCTGTTTCGTTTTATTTTAGAAAAGCATGTTGTGCTGGGGTTCGAACTGTCTTCTTTCAGTAGAAACTATTTTATCCAAGAAATAAGACTTGGGCATTTTGTGACCAGGAAGGTCAACATCACCTCCAGAAGAAATACCTGAGCCATGCACTGTTATATTTGCTTCCTCTATCCGCTCGGGTGTATGAATAACTGGGGCTGTAGCATATATATGTTCTTGTGATGGTAACCACTCGAATCCCTTCTGCAGCATAGGCTTTGTCTCTACATCAGTAATAGTCTGTGTGTCCTTAAGGACAAGCCTCTTCCGAGACTTCAGGGTTTTGTGTGTATCAGCACTTTGTTGAAGTTTTAATATTTCCACTGATTTTGACAGCCACTCAACAGTTGTCAAATGCTGTCGTTTACTTTGCTGTTTCACAGCTGATTGTAGAGTCTGGTGGACTCGTTTACTTCTTTGTAAACTCGAAGAACACTTTCATATCTGTGAAGGGTGGATCTTCTAAATTCGAATAATTTTTCAAGTTTCGTCCCACAACTTCTACATATAAATAAAAACGGTGCCACTTTATTGGAAATTGATTTTCTAATGCAGTCATTAAATTTGTGCAAAAAACGTTCTTCTTCTTTAATCTTGTTTTGAACTCTAATGTGCTTTTCATCTGTAGAAGAACACAGACAGCACTCCTTTGGTGTAGATTTCACTGGAGTTGACAAAAAAAAAAACGATTTTTATATTATTTATTTAGTTTTTGTTTTTGTTTTTATTTGCATTCAAAATCCCAATATCGCCTTACGAATTTACAACCCCTAGTTATGGCATATATGTTCGTCTGTCAAATCTTAGCTTCTTTAATTTCCCGCATTTAAAGTGTCAAAGTCCAATCCACAGGATGTATAGCAATGGTTCGTTTGCGTATGATAAATTGAAATTAAAAAGTAAACAGTTTAATTTCCAAGCGTGCCTGCCTGCCACTCGATGCGTGTTATGAAAAAATGTATTCCAGTCATATGTGTGTGCGCATTAACAAGATAAACAGTAAGAATCCATATTGACATTGGCCCAGTTAACCATTACTAGGATAGCATAACAACGTCCAATTTGCCGCCAAATTGGCTTTTTAATCAGCAACTAAGGAATTGTCAACGCTCGATTTGTAAAGCATTTACACGTACTTTGATCGTGATGGTGGTTTACAGATGCCTTGTACCTGTACATTTGGTCGCTATTGGTTTTTTTACACCGTGTTCGCGTAATCATAGTGAAAGTTTGTGATGTTAGCAAAGAATCACATGCTCGTTGAATAGTCACATGCTCGCTGGCTAGTCACATGATCGCTTCGCCGAGCATGCACGTGACCAGCATAGGAAAGTAGTTCGAAACAAGATGGCCTGGTAGTGTCTTAGAGGGTATATCTCGGATGTAGGATAGCTTCTATTTTAGATTGCTGCTGTGTTTCTGAACCTCTGAAGTCACTACCGATACTTAAAACAACTCGTTCTCCGATATGCTGACTTTGGGACCAACAAAATAGGGCATATATCTATAAAGTTACACGTGGAAAGTAGAATATTTATAATAGTCATAACATCTTTGCTTCACCTAGAAAAACAATACAATTGCAATTTCGGACTTCAGTCGTCTTAAAACACTGGATATAAGAAGCTGTTCACGGAGGCAGATATTATTTGATTCCAAATAAGGACTTTAATGGCCAGCACACTGTACTGGAGAGAAGCTGTGACAGAGACATTTTATACCACTCTGTTAATTCGGTGATGAGATTTGGGATCCAATTACTTCACAGGTCTTTAAACGCTTTGATATAACTGCTCACTCCGGCATCATTTCGTTTGACAACACCGTCGACTTTGTTAATTCCAAAACCTTATAACAGGCTACATTAGGTGATTTAGCATTGCATCAAGGGTTTCAGTAGCTTGACAGGAAGTTGCTTCCTGTCACCATCTGCGATTCGGATCTTCAATAACAAAATATCTTAGAAGAGAAAAGCCGATACCAAATGTAGGAGAAATTTTCAGGAAACTTTTAACTTATGTGATTCAAATACCCAATTACAATAGGAAGTATAAATTTTACAAGGTTTCTCAAGTCATAAAATGTATCTGAAGCCCTTGTATTTCAGTTTTTTCAAGTCCAGTTTTTGTCTATATTTTCCGGCCACGACACGAGAGAATTTCCACTGGTATCGTGGGTAATCCAATTGTAGGCCTTGATCTTCACACGTTTTATCTCGCCAGGATTACGTTTGATTCGAAAATAGTATCTTACACAACATTTGAACTTGCAGTGGGATGGGCGGCGAAGGAGTCATTTGTTCCGGCTTTCTCTGATCCATCCTTTTAGACAATATTGGATTTAGATACCATTTGGCATACCAAGTTATGTTCACGCATAAAACTAATAAAACAATTCCGTCCAGCTTTTGCCAAGTCACCGGTCTCCTCGTCGATTAGTGCAATTGGATATATTTCTTGTGGGGTATTTAAAAAGTGAACTTGGTTGCTTTAACTGGGAAGTCACATGGCCGTTCATCCACCTCATTGATGCTATCATTAATTCTGGATGAGGAGGACATTTCATCGAGTTCTAGATGCCATTATTATGTTTTGTCGAAGATGAGATTTCATCCAGCATGTAGATGCCACCAACCATTTTAGATGATGATGATGTTTCATCGGGCTTGTTTACGTCATTATTAATATTAGAAGTTGACGTGTGTTCGAGTTCGTTGATGAAACTTGATACATTTAGTTGGCATAAACATTGATGCTCCTGTCTGTTCAGTGTAATAGAATACGTTTGAGAGGCGCTTTCGTTTACTTCCATTTCTTAGCCTTTTAATTTGTCACTGAATTCCTCAATCTAAAAAGCTCACATATTAACAATTTTAACACGTGTGTTTCTGGAAATGGTCAGACAGAGACCCATGTCGATGCGAGGCTTTCAACATTTCGCAGATGAACTTGGGGTGGGATGATATCCATGTTAAATACGGGGTCTTGATATATAAAATATCCAAAGTATGACAGCAAAACCCAAACCGATCAAACCATTGTGGAGTAAATCTGGTTGATTTTAAGCATTTCGCTACACTGTTAAATGTCCCTGAAACTATCTAGTTCTACAACCTTTAACATTAATAAATTCTACTGATGACAAAAGCAAAACTGTCAAAGTGACCATGTTAAAAAAATATGTGTTTTGTGTTGTTACATAATGATTGGATTAATACATATGTTCCCTAAGAAGTAATAACAAAATGTTTTCGTTTATTTCACTTCACACTTCATAGGCAAACCCGCTCATGTAATTGGACTTGAATCATTACAACATATTTTTGGGCTCAAACAAGATAAACATATGTGCTATTTAACGGTGATAAGTTTTATGCTGCCTAAAATCGTGGTAACTGGATTTATTTTCATAAAACAAAACTAATTTTGGTTGCCCGTGTGTCTTTGAAGACATTTTGTTATAGTACGCGGAATAGTATTGTTATGATAACTCAAGCCAGTAAAATATGCCGAGGTGCCATACGCATAAGGAAGGATTAACAGACTTAGAACAGAGACGAAGAAGGATAGTAGATAACCAATAAACTTGGAATTCTATTGTCCCATCGTTGCAACGTTTTTGTTGACATTGATAGCTAGAATTTTTATTGAACATACTTTTCATGATTAGGCCATAGTTAACATGGTATTTTAAAAAGCTTTCAGGGTCGCCTGACATGAAGTCGACCGGTATCCAACTGTGTTCAATGTCAATTCAGGGTATAGTAGTCCCAGTCGGCCTGGTAATGGAATGAATTGTTTTCTAGCGTGCGGCCCATATCTAGCCACTGTAATACTACAACGGACGATTGTGCTCACGGATGAATCTAACGAGTGCCCCCTTCTAGGGAAACGTTCATGTATTAATATGTCCGCACTGCGAGACATACCCCGTGGCCTGCAGCAAATACGAATCATGTGGCTGCAGGCACAAATGTCGAGATGTTGAGGCATGTGTTAAACAAATACGAATCATGTGGCTGCAGGCTTTGAAGCATGTATTATTAAAATATGCCCCAAAACCTTGACATTTTTGCTGTGTGCATTTATAAACTCGTTTTTTTTTTAGTAAACCATGGTAAAATTGAAAATTCCGGCTGTATTATGACTTGCGTAGTACTACCAGGTATATATTGCATAATTTTCAGAACAATCCTAACATTATTGACAGAGAAATAGTCCATTTAGTTAGTGTTACCCCAAGAACAACAAAAGCGCCAACAAGAGAGTGAGTAAGATCTAGGTCCCGTTCACCACGGGGTAAAAAGCGAGATAGACATAATGAGTGCGGTCTACGCTGTCTCGTGACTGGTTTTGAGTTATATTCATCACCTGAATGTCGGAAGTTCTGTTCGCCGCCGTAACGCATGGGCTGGAAATTCTTTCACCAACTGAATGTAGGGACAAGAAAGAAAAAGATAATGCATATTCTGGGGACAATGAAACCTTATCTAATGGACCAGCTAGTTAGTCGACATCCCTGGGCCAGTATGATCGCCTTTCATTTTATTCAATTTCCATTGTTATCAGTTATGTTTTAGTTTTATTCCCTTTTCTGTGTATTGTTTTCCCCTCTTGTTTATAACTTTCTTTTCCACACCGCACACGTTCGTTAAATTTCATTGCAACAGTCCAGAATTTGAGTACTGTAGCAAGAGTGATTTATGGTATGCATTTGTACACACAATGATGTTATCGAAATTAAAGGTGAATGGAGCTTTTCAAGTGTGAATAGAGGTTGACAACATATGGATTACCTGCACAATTTCCAGGTGTCCAGCCTTCAGATCCTCCTCCAGCTGGTAAGTGTAGACGGTGTCATTCTCCTCATCGTGCACTATATTGTACAACTTGGGGTACCCTGGAACCTGGGAAATGACCTTTCCAATGTACGGATGAAGGACACCATCTTGGAGAAACGTGTGCTTCACTTTTTCTCCAACCAGTGGCGAACGTGTGGCTGTATCTTGTGCCATGCCGGCTTTAACAATGAGACTTTTTAAGTGCCGACTGAGCTCATCTACAGAAAGAAGTTTCCTATTTATTGAGAAGGAATAAATACTCTTTTGTAATGATGGTTGTTGCAGAACTTTCTTCCTGAAATTTAGCTGTGTCTTGAGTGTTTCTATCTTGCTGGCCTTAGATCCATAGCTACTTAATCTATTCTCCACTAATGAAAGGCTCTGCCACAGGCCATAGAAAATAATGGCATCAGTTTGCCTAATTTTCTGTTCGGCCAGACGTTGTTTTTTAGCAAGCACTTCTTCGTTTTTTTTACGAAGAAGATCAATTTTTCTTTCAAACAGAATTTGTTGGCGGTTCTTGTACAATGTGTAAACGTTGTTCTTGAGGACGGTAGCCTTATGCATCTGACATGTTGCCCAGCCATTGGTCAACCTTATTAAAGGAGTATAGAATTCTACTCTCTCGAAAAAGAGGAGGCTGGAGGCCTGTGGTGGATGGTGTAGTCCAGCCTGCCAAACACAGGCTCCGTCAACTTATTGTGCTTAAGGGTCGAATCGCACTCCGGATGAGTTTTCGGTGTCATGCTAACATTTATTTCACCTGGAAGCTGGTCCTGCAACAGGTTTTCGAACAACACAGCCGTTTCCTTCATTAAAATTTCCAGGATGGTGGCTCTCATGGCATCTTTTTTTGCTGATGTTGTCAAACACCCGAATACGGGGGTGGTTTTCCGTTTCATATCCTGGAACCAAAATGCCGGTACCATCTAATATTAACTGAACGGATGTTGATTTCAAATTTAATATTATTTTATTATTCCAGGATATTTCCCTTCGCCTCGATCTTACGCCACAGTGGTTTTGCCAGGCACTTATCCAAAAGGCCTAGACCTCTTGTTCCAACGATGCATATTTCGGATTTCAGACCTTCATTAACGGCTACTATCAGCTTGTTCGGTGTTCCCAAATAATCTTCAATGAACGATAGCAAATGTGGATGCAAATGGTAAAACATTGCAGCATTATGGAACAAAATGTTGAACCGGTTTCCTTTAGATTTGCACAAGCTGGATTTGACACTTTTGGATATTGAAAAAGGTGAAAATTGTCCGAAACAGCCACTTTTTTCATCGCCGCTGCGAGCAAGGCCTTGCAGGTCGAGCGGATGAAATTGATAACTCAAATCTCCTGATTTGAAGTTCCTTCGGGTGCTTACTCCTGTTCCACACTTGTTAAGCACACCGCCAGTTTGTCTGCACAGTTAGTCAACAGGTGGAAGCCACAGAAAAAAATATGCAAGTTTCCGATTTTATTTCTCACCCCTGCAAGATATGCTATCCCAATGTGGAATAATGACAGCAGAGATGAGCGGTATTCTTGCAACAGGTGGTGGAATAATTTGTTTGTGGCCGCCCTATCCGACATAGTGTTCTTGATGTTCGTAAATTTTTTTTGGTCAATACTGTCGTCCTCCCCCAGATTGTCAAGGTCACTTATAATTTCTTTCAGTGTATCCAAATTTGTTTCTGCGCTGTTATTTTAAATTTCGCGGATACCTAAAAATTTTGTTTGTTGTTCCTTGTTGGGGATTACATAAGTTTCGTATTGTTTTCCAAATTTGTTAGTTTCGTCAGTCTATAACGTGGTGTCTTGCTGTGTGGAAAAGTCCCCTGTAAGTTGTATGTGGGCTAAGGGTTGCTTTATTTTTGACATCTCCTCAACAGTTTTTCTACATGGCAACTGTTTTGCCGACACATTTATTAATTAGGGCACGGATGAAATGACTGCAGGAATATGGTGGTAAGAAACATTATTTTCTATTAAAGACAAAACACATAATATGAAACTTTCCTTGTATTTCCCGTTTTCTACGAAATTTATATCACGCGGGCAATCCCATGGAAAGGATGAGTTTTCTATTTCGTGGTCTTTTCTTAAGGCCGTCCTCCTCATTCTGACCTTATTTGAGCGGATTTTGATGTTTTTCGGTACCTGTGCAACGCTTTATCTAGTCTTAATTTGGTAAGACGTACATGCTTGTTTTTCATGTTTAATCTTCTCTGTAATTGTGAGACTTCTTGCCGGCATTTATTTAGGGCGGCTTTCTGTGCAGCAATTTGTCTATCGTTCTTTTTTCTCGGGAAATTGCATTCTTAAGTTTCCGTTTATACATAGAAGAATCTACTTTGTTGTCTGCCTGTTGGGTGAGAATTTGACGGGTAGCAGATGGTGGTAGTTAGCTAATAAGTGGTTTGGCAGTAGTATCAGGTGGTTCCGTAAGTTTAAAGGTGGAAACTTCTATATAAATTGGTTGGGCACAAGTGACAGAAGCGTCGATTGGAAGTGATGAATGGTCTGTTAGTATTTGATCAAAAAGTTTTGGGCTTTTGAGTTCATGTCAACTGGCAGAAAAAAAAGTGAAGGGGGTTATTTCGAGCGTTTTTAACTACTCCTTTTTCTTCCGCTGGACAAATGTTTTTGTTTCCGCCAATAACTTTTTTACTCTATATTGGCACTTGGCCAGGGTAAATTTTTCCCGAAATCGATTACCCATCCAATTTTTTAACAAGTCGAAAAAGTTTGGGCCAGGTGGGTTGTCAAGCAAAATAGACTTAAAAAACAACGCCATTGCTGAGTTGATCTTCTTGTATTGTATTTTTATGAGCACCTTGACTCAGTTCATTTAAGGACAAATCTGCCAGGGAACAAAAGAAGTCCCGCTCTGGAAAAGATTGCAAGAAAAACAAAACCGTTCGGCAAATTACGATGAATGAAGGAAATAAGTTCAGAGGTAACAAGGTAATAAGTTCAAATGTGTCAGCAAACGACAATAAAGCTTCAAAGAGTTATCGATTTAATGCAACAAACCTATTACCATAACATTTCCTATCTACTTGGAATAAAATGTAACGGGTAAGTAAAATAAGTTATAGTCAAATTAAACACCATACAAAGTTGTTAACGACTCTGCCGTTACATTTTTGATTTCGTTTGTCGTGTTTCATTGAAAGCCCCTTAGAGTGAACTACTGTGAATAAAATGTATGGTGGATTGTTTGTGCCATAAGGCTTTTGTGTAGCTAGCTGTTACCAAAACACCCACTTACTCAGCAAATTGAGCCATGAAAGGTAAGATTTTACTGATGCACTTGTACATTTATCACAATCATGTTGGAATACCCCCGCGTTCATATAAATGAAATATCCTTGTGCCTAGCGTGTAAAACTAATCAGTCAATGTTCCCCCAGATAGGTATAAAGATCCAAATAAGTCACCTAAAACAAGACAAAATGAAAAAATAGAATTCATGATATGATAGAGAACTAATGGGTGCATGTGAATGTAAACTTCAGGGTGTGTTTTACAAAAAGTAATTTAGTGTGCGTGCTGGGTTGAATAAATAAATTGAGAGATAAATTGTTGGATTGCGGCCGATCATCTTGTTTCCGCGTTAACACTAAATAAGCCCAATATAAACACACAAAAGAATGTGATTGCGCAGTATTCGCATTGGACACCTTTGTTTGTTTTCGTTGGCGCACACAGCCTCACGGAGCTATTCGCGCCATAGTTTTATGTTAATCATAAGGTAGACTTAATTATCTCACAAACGTAATATCCGAGGGGCTATATTGTTGTTTTTTTGGCCTGCATAATATATCTTGCAATAGCAGCATAACTTTTGCTCCTATTCTTATCTGGGTTTAACATTCCCCCCAGTATGTGCCGAACACGTGCGTACATATCTTCACGGAATGTAGTGTAGGAGCTACAAAATAATAAATAGTGTTCTATTGTGTCAGGAACAAGACAGTTTTCACAATTCCCATCAGGGTGAAGGTTAAATCGTGACAAATATGTGTTCACGGGGAATTAAATGGCCGGACAGAAGAAGATATATCAGCACTTCTGACTCTGGTAGATAAACTGAAATAACAAAAACCTGCAGATGGATTTATGTTAAAGAAAAATCTACCTTTATCCGAAATATCCCATTGATGTTGCCACCGCTCTCTAAATTGGCTCGTATTAGAGGAAAAAGCCTCAGATACAGGGAGACCTAAATTTATGTCTATGTTAATAGGCTGCAGTGACATTTTCATGACCATAAATACCACAATGCCCAGGTACCCAGTCAAAACAAACCACCGTGCCTTCATAAAATAGTCTGGTGACAAAGTGAATGGTGTCATATACCAAATGCGGAGATCTACACCAGTTAAAATTACGTAAAGCCAATATTGAGCTAAGAGAGTTCGAGAATATTACCGCACGGAGTGGTCTAAACTCGCCTATCCACTGCAAAGCTTGTGAAATAGCCATAAGTTCGGCAGTAAACACGGACACCCGATCTGAAATTCGTTTTGCCGAAAAGACTTTTAATTCCGGCACCCAGAATGCTGTACCAATGCGGTTAGTTTCCATACATTTGGAAGCATCTGTATACACGCGCAAAAATGTTCCCATTGAGTTTTAATGTGATCGTTCACGCAAGATTTAATCACATTCGACGGATCAGACTTCCTGATTAATTCAATTAATTTAACGGACACATCGGGGATAATAAGTTTCAATGGTGGAAATTGTGGAACGAACGGATTATAAAGATTTATTAGAGGAAATAAACTAAATAACCTAGAAAACCGCACAGTAAAGGGAACTCTAATAATACTGTCACGTGAGAACAGTCCATCGTACCACGACGAATATAATAGCTCAGAGGCAGAGGTGTTATATGACGTAAGTAGTTTAAACCCGAACTTCATAGTTTGTAATTGTCGCCGAATACTCAAAGGAAATTCGCCACATTGTATCTGTAAGACATTTAACGGTGTAGTTCGCATCTCTTCTACACATAGACGCAGAGCTTGACATTGTATGGAGTCAAGTTTGCATTTTAAAGATAAACTTGCCGAGTCATAAGCAACACAACAATAATCGAGCCGAGATCGAACATAAGCTCTGTACAAAAGTATTAAACATCGACTATCAGCTCCCCGTGAAGTTGATGACACGCACTTCAGAAGATTGATACTTTTTGACATTTTGTGACTAACTGTAAAATATGCTCCTTCCAAATCAACTGCCTGTCTAATACAACACCAATATATTTAAAACTGTTACTACATTTCAGCCGGGTACCACTTAAAAATAACTCTAATACAGCCGGAAACCGCTTATTTGTGAAAACGACAGCCTCGGACTTAGTTGTAGAGAACCTAAATCCCCATTGCTTCGTCCATTTACTTATACAGTCTAGTCCCTGTTGTATGCATCTATTGACAAGTTTAAAATTTCTATGCGAGAACCAGACGACCTTATCGTCTGCGTAGAGGGAACAGGACAATTTTGGATTGAACGTATTAACTATGTCATTTATCATTATGTTAAATAAAGATGGCGCAACTACACTGCCCTGAACGACGGCTTTTGAAATGCTTGTTAATTCCGAAAATGTATTACCAATGCGAACCCGTATGAATCTATCCCACAAAATTGGACACCTTTAGAAATAACTGTGCACATATGTGCTGCGCAATCCTCGGCGTGAATGGCCTTTTGTAAGGTCTTCTAAATCTGTTAATCCTGTACCACGTACTTAATCTATTGTTTGCCTTTAGATGCATCAAAGTACCGGGTTGTGGCCGACCAATACATATGGAATTGTTTGGAATTCATAGTTTTTCATTACCATGATTAAACCATTATTGGGACGCTCTTGAATGTAAATGGGGCACTGCTTTATCATGCATCGTGTCTGTTAGAAAACACTGTGAGCTCGAAAGTGAAATAACTACAGTTGAGCTGCACCACCACCGCTGGTAGTTCATGTAGGTATATATAATAAAATTGTCATTGCTAAGCTTCCAATAAAAATATGACAAGCCTAAAAATCGATTTGGCTGAAAGGGAAGGGATGAAACATTCATCTTAGGTACGACGGGTCAAGCCTTTGGCCGGGGATGAAGAAACCGGGTGGGAGGGAAATGAGGAAAGCCCTTACAGATGCATGACAATATGTACACGCTAGTGGTAGCTGGGATTTGTTTGTTTGATTGGGGATTTTACCCCATACTTAACGTAAAATGTTATTCATATCATGGGGTGCAAGCCCAATAGGTGACGTAAACCACCCTCAACGACTCCACGGGAAAAGGGCAGCACTCCAAAAAAGAAGCCAAAATAAATCAGCTTCGTGATGACCCTTTACTGCTCAAATAGCACCAGGACACATGAATCTCCCGCCCGACCATTGACAGTGGTAGTTCGGAAAGTGCTGTTAATAATGTAACGCGAGTGTATAGGAGCCTTTAGTAAATAAATTAGTTACTTCTTCTATATTCCCTATTCCTTACCCATCGCGGACCGTGTCACGATAGCAGGAAACATACATTTGCGGGAAACATGCATTATTTGTAAAAAAAAAATTAACTGTAATATAACAAAAAGTAATTAAACTTCCCTGTATTCAATGGTTTAATCACGGATTTTATGGTATATTTTCGGTCAGAATTATATCAGCATTAACCCACAATAATGATTCCTCTCTTAATCCCTATACCCCTACTTTTGTCATGTGGTCGTAACGGCGTTTGGCGGCCGAAACCATATGAAGACCTATCACTGACCAATTCGAATTCATAATTCATGAAGTTATTGCACTCTATTAAAGTAAATTTAAAGCAGAGCTGGAGTGGCACAATTTGAAACACGGCTACATAAATTCTTTTCAATAATTAACAGGGATATGTTTATTGTGTATCAGTGCTGGTATAGTTCAGCAATATAATTCAAATGAGAATTGCACCCAGGATCCAAAATGTAAGGGCATTGAATTGGAAATAGTTGGTTTTATATTGTGTTGAAGGTTTATAGTTAAATATAACGGATGTTCCCTGCAAACTTGACCAAGTCTGGCGAAGAGTATGGAAAAGGGAAATATAAATGACTAACTTATCCCACTATTTTTCAGTGTATAGAAAAATTAGGTCTGAGTTCAGATATCACATTGTTATTGTGTTCTGTCAGTGAGACATTCTAAGGAGTCAATTTGCGGGTTTTAACTAGGATTTTTGTTTATTGTCCAAATGATATGGCTTATTCTTAACTTTTTGGTAATTACAAACGGCGCTAATTCCAACCACAGTTTACTTATTGCTCCTTCCATATTTCTGGACCATTTTCAACTCACGTTTACAATCGGAACAACAAGTGAATGCAATTTCGAATTGGAACATTTCTTTAAACTTATAAGGATACAGTGGAATGTGGTTGAAATATGCGAGTCTTTTAATTGCAGAAACAATTGATAGGGGGACAGTATGAAGACATTTTATTCTTTTACTTCAATTCTTTATTTCGTCCAATGTTCTTGCTAACAATTATACAGTGATAGTGCATGGTTACATATTTGTAATGAATAACAAATCACTCAATAACACAAATAATTGTGATGGCTAACAGTGTTGGTAGTTAACATTTTTAAAACAGTAAAGTAAAGTAAAGTAAAGTAAAGTGATTGTTAACAAAAAGTGCGAATGACATAAATTACATGAATTAACTGGCAGGACTGTGTGCGAAAATATTGCATATACGCGGAAATTTTATCTCATCAGCCCAGTATAAATTTTTTGAACACAACCAATAATATGATTCGGTAACACAATTTAAATTGAGGACCGTGCTTAGTAGAGAATGTCCCCCTTTACATTTATAAGTTGACACTGAAAAATTATCAGAAGCATAAACAGCTTTTACGAACTAACCCAGCCGTTTAATTCATAAAAGCATACGTGGAAAATGCTGAACGCATTAAGTTTTACCGTCCAAGCCTAGGTTGATGCCCACACATAAAAAACCCAGAAGTAATAAGGTCATCCGGATGTATACTCATGGGGAAAAACAATTGCGACTGCACGATTCTCATCAGCTTTTGGACTGCTCAGGTTAATATTTTTCCATCTGTTTTGAACATACGCTTTTTAGTTTGATACGTATTGATAAGGTCACTTATGCATGGGTAATTTACCTTTGCTAAAAAAATTCATCCATTATGAACGTAAAAGTTGTTTCTTTCTATTGTTGTTGTTGCTGTAACTTGTCTTGACTCTTCTCTTGATTCTTGAATTTGACCACAATGTGCACGAAAATTCCCTGAAAATTTCTGGTTTGAGAGTAATTTTCGTCACTTCCGGGAAGTGTCCATTCTCTGAAACACTCTGAATCGGAGCTGTCACCTGGCAGGTAAGCATGCTTAACTGATGTGTTTTTCTTGCAAACACAAATAGTAAAGTGTATTTCTTGCAAACACAAAAGTCGTAATTGATTTTCAGTGAAATCAATATACACAACCTCAACACATCTCCACAACATGTCAAGGAGGTTGGTGCTGGTGCGAAGAGAAAGGTTGCCTTTGCCTTGATTGCCTATTAATGCATTTGGGCAATCAATATTATGTCAGCGAGCCATCTGTCACAGCGTGCAGTGCGTATTCCGAAACAGAGCTGTAGAAAAACTTATATTTACTTTTATGACTTTAAGTCAGCCGCTCTCCAAATCCCCTCTAGGTTTATATGTGTAAACTGTGTCCGGTTCCTCGTCACAAACGATGTTTAACCATTCGGAGAACCCTGGTACTTGGGATATGTCCCTCAATAATACTTAGCGTGCCCTCTTCACTGAACCCGGAATAGGTTCGATACCACTTTGGACCTTAGGTATATAAGGGAAGTAGTCCGATGGCTGCGGAGATCGCGGGGTGTTTTTTACGAGGTTTCTTGTCGGTTTACCACCATACACCGACAACGTAAATTAATAAGTCGTTATACAGGTCAAATACTCTTGAGTACGACGTTAAACACCAATCAAATAAACAAATAATCTACATTTCAGTTGACTTTTTACAGCTTCAGTTTTGTCATTTGCTTTATCATAGGTCTTTAACATTTGCTTCATTTGTTGTTGTGTCTGCCAAAGGCCGTTGTAAATAAGTGCGTTGGGCAATGTTGTGTTTCCTTTACTTTATTTTGCTTTCTTTTTTTCGATGGCAGCCCGTTTGTCCTTGGGTAGCTGTAATTTTTACGCTCCAGTTCCTCGAATCTGATTTTGTGTTGAAACGCATTCAATCTTCGTAGGGAAGATGCCTTCTAAATATAATTTAAAAACTCTGTTTCGTTCATTGAGTTCATCCATTACGACACTTTATTAAATTGATACAGAATGGCCCCTTCAATGGTGGTGGGCTTTATTGATGGCTTTGATGTGATGAAAAATTGAGACTTGCAAAATACAGATTCATTAAGCTTGTTATGTTTCGGAACGGTAAACATTCTGGGTTTGTAGTGATCGTTTTGGAAAAGTGTATTCCACCAGGTAGTTTATCTTGCAGCAGCCTCGTGAATGAATATGCCAAGTCTTTTAATATATATTCCAGTGCCAGAGTCACTAGGACAATCAGTTTCTGAGGGTGTGATTAAAAGTGTCTTGGTTGATACTATGATTAGAGAACAACGTTGTTAGGCAGTTTACCAGTTCAATTGGTACAACGGATTGCAGCTGTCCACGGCTAATATGCTGCCTTATCTTTCTAACAAATTCCATAGTGGTTGGGTCATAATTTTGTTCAGGATTCACAATGACCGACACCCAGCCAACATGTAGGGTTCGTGTTTTGCATTGAAAATGTCTTCCAGCAATCTGTTTCGGAAGTCTGCCCAGGTTTCGAAAAACTCTGTTACTGTTCTATGGTGGTAAAATAACAGGGCGACGTTGTGGAAAAGAATATTAAAACGATTTCCTCTAAAGGGGGTATAATTCATCTTTATTGCCTTGGCTTTGAAAAACTGATACCGTGTAAAACCGCTAATGCTAACAAAAAATGTTTTTTGTCCTTCACAAAATTAAGTGTATCTATTGTGTTAAATATTGGTTATCACTGTAAGTTCTTATAATCACACTGCTCAAAAGCTAATGCTAACAAAAA
>JAVFBZ010172978.1:0-16215 GCA_032466195.1 Katharina tunicata | reverse complement strand
ATAAAACCGTTCAAAATCATTTTTGGTTGCGTTTGGTCAAGGATGATCTTCTGAAACATTCCAGTAACAATGTGCAATCCTACAAAACTGTTTGAGTTAACATATGTGTACAAAATTGTAAGTATAGTTTTTGAATTTCAATATAACGCTTTTTTTGAAGAGTGTATTTAAGTGTAAGGATGATTCGAATTCATAATAAACGCATTCGCAGCCGGACATATGGAATCATTCAAACTGATTTTAACTGCATGGGGTTTTCCGCATAACGCACAGAGCTACTGCGTGCATGTATAAGGAATCTTAGCTTCAGTCTCCAGTTCAGTGCAACATGAAATGTAACTAATACAGTCCGCAGATATTTCATGAGAAAGGCATGAGGGTTTCCTGTAGATAAGGTTCACACTCGGGTTAACATGGTGCTCCAGAGACAGTAGTTGCAAATTTAACGAAATCTCCCTACGACCTACTGAATATATATTTAGCTGCCCTGTCCCAAAATCTTACTAACAGACTTGAAGACGTTTACGCGATGAATCGGACTTACTCCTTTTAGAGTCAACGTGGATGTTTAGTTCGTGGACAAATTGATTGCACAGTTGGTGGCTGAATGTTCGTGTCTCAGAAAGTTCTTGCCACGTTAGCAAGTCTCTTGTCTGTGCTGTCTAAACGACGATATTTCCCCTTAGCTGTCTCAAAGCCGCTTAAACTCATGACAATCTGTTATTGTAAACTGTTCTGAAGCTGAAAGCAACACAGTCCTTTGCTTTGGTTAAAATGTTCAAAAACATCAGAGAGGACATTTGCAAAACAGAAGGAGTTGATTGAAATGTCCGCATGATGAACCCGCGTATCAAGTGAAACACTTGTCTCTAGTTCTGGAGGGTGATTTGAAAACATGGTTGTACTGCGTGGGGCTGTTTTTTAAAACTCGCTTAAATCTTAGTTTGCTATATTCACTTGGACTACGACAAGCAACATCGACCATATTCCTAGCAAATCGCCAGTCTATTCTTTGGCGCTCAATGAAAGTACGAATAGGCCTATAAATTCAATAGGGCCGGAAAGAAACAAAGCTGAAACAGTACATGGACATCTGTTGTCAGACGAAAGCCTTAAAAACCGACTCCAATTCACAACTGGATAGTTATCTTCTCACCTAAATTACACTGTTAGGTCCAGACTTTAATCTGAGTATACACATGCGTATATACTATTTTCAGGCATCAGTTTGCTATTTCCAGGGTCACGAACATGTGAATCTGAGTCGCACCCGTTCCGAAACTATGGAAGTAAACTTAGATTCTGGGGTTAAGCTTACCAGAGGTATATGCGACATGGTGAACATACTGCTTTAAACAAGAAAGTATAGGGGTCGTTTTACTATAACAGATATATACTTTGAGGTCTGTCGAAAGTTAAAATTGCAACCATGTCCTCTGTACGTCGATTACAATTGGGCATAGCTTCCCAATATTGATATTCTTGTTATGCAATTGACCATCGCAACGTCCAGAATCAAATGTGTGTATACAAAAGATGCCCCGTAACCGAGTGAAACAGATGGATCAGTATGAGATATGCAACATTAAGCCATAAAGATTGAGGAAACATCGATTTCAAATTATAGTTCACAATGAAGGAAATAAGATGGTTTGATTTGTTTTACTTCTGACGCAATGCGAATGTAATAGTGATGTTTCTTAACATCACGTTAACTCGTACATACGCCAGATAAACGCATGACCGGGTGCAAAAAGCATTGCAGCAAAAACATTCAATGTTCTAAAATGTGTTGGAGCTCTCTGTGTGTTATTTTGTTGATAAGTTGTCCAGTAGCAATCTCGCTTCAAATAATTCAACTTAAAACACGCCTCCAGTCCGACCCTGGTATTGACATATTTGGGTACAGATTTCCGTTAAGTTATTTCGCCCATGAGTGCATGTAAGCTTTTGCCGAATAACACTTAGATCGACAGTCTTCGTACACTAAATGCGACATATGCATATATAGGCTAACATATCACAATTACTTTAAACCTCAAATTAATTGTTCCATATCAATTCGAACGAGGGGAACGTGAGATCCCCAATAAAGGATTGTTGTAGCAACCGCTAATGTAATAGTAGCAACCGCTTATGTAATACAAATCCGCTAATGTAGTATTATTTTGACGTCTTCTTTTTTCATAAAAAAAAATCTTCTTTTAACCGTCATCAAATTCCGAGGTCAACACCTATTGACTTGGAGAGATGATATTATTAGGTTATAGATGTTTGGATATCATGTTGGTATCTAACCGCTCATGTATTTTACTAAGTGAGGGCAGAATAGATGTGGGACGATAATTTTTTAAATTCGTGGAATCGCCATGTTTAAATACCGAAATAACATTGGTTTGTTTTAAAGTACAAAACCAGTACCAAAAAGATACATTTGTTCTATGACATAACGGTTCAGAGATGTTTACAGTAACTAGTTTTAGAACTGAGGTTTTAACAACATCGAGTCCCGGAGCAGATAATTTTTAACATTAAATGGTGAATATAATATCATTATAGGAAAGGGTGTCAAAATAACCTTAAGATAAGACTGGGTATCCAAGAAAAAAAACAGTCAGGGTTAGTTGATGGAAATGTTCCCTTTAAATTATCAGCAACAGATCTAAAATATTCATTAAATTTATTGGATACATTTTCTGGAGTTGCTTTTGTGTTTCCGACTGCTAACAACTAGTTTCTATGACAAAAGACAATTAAGTTTAGTAACCTTCACAATACCACAATAGTGATGAGGAAAACTTTCCAAACAATTTGCTTATAGCATTAACACAGTTCAAAAAGCCTAGCAAAACCACACTGTGAAAACATGGACACGGTATTAAAGTAATATTCCACGGTTAAGGCATCCTCAAAGGAATCTGTGTATACTGCGTAAAGGCCATTACGCCTGACGCGACGCGACAGTCGCTCTGTTGACTCGCTGCACAAGCAGTCCATTGGCAATTCACACAGGACGCGACGAGACAGCATGTCGGAACTTGCCGAGGCTGCTTCGGGGTCCTTTCTTCTCCGGAATCAATCGTGGAATACTGGTCAAACCGTGTAATGTTAATCGCCGGATGCTTTGTGCGCATGAGCAAAACCGAACCGAAGAACTTCGCGGATTCATACCAAAAAACAGATGAATCCAACTCTTTTTGTAACTTAAATCACACTGAAATATAACGCTTTTTTTTGTTGACCTTAAACCATGACCGAAGAAGGACTACACAATTTCCCTTCCCCAAAATGATCCGCTCCACATGCAGTCGAGGTTATTACTGGTACGAAAATGGCCGAAGATTGCCGACATGGACGAGACATCTCACGGTTTCCCTTTTTGTAAAAATTAAGTACCATCTAGTTTTTCAACGCAGACTGAACTTTGGCATGAAAACGCGCCATCTTAATTAGTACATCCTTCGGCTTTGTGCGCTACTTTCACGAGGATGTGTCAATTTGCTGTCACATTTGATGTACCGACGTCACTCTAAATCAACGGTTATTAGCCCCGCCCCGTACAAGATTCAAAACGCTGACTCGTTCCATACAATGTCATTCACCACAGAGGGATTGAAGGCATTGTTGACACATACATTATGAGTGAAAAGGGCCAGCCCTCTTAGCGTTTAATTTGAATTATGGCAGGGTTATCTGACTGGCATTTTTTTTATTTCCACAAAGCTGTTTTAATTTGTGAAAAAAACTTTAAAAAATGAGGCAATCAGCATTTGTTGAAAAACCCTAATTTTGTATGCGTAAGCAGCCCTATATAGCTGTAATTCACTACATGAAATGGTGCTTCTTCATGACCAAGCCAGTTATATACACTGGGGAAGGTTTCAATCAAATGACGGTTTCCGACGAAGGTACACGAATGAGCCAATAATTTAACGAACTCAAGCGTTATCAGATGTTATGTGCATGCAAACTCTGTTAAAACAATGTTATATTGACACTGTTGCAGTGTGGTGTAAATGCAGTGTTTCGTCCTGGCTCATCGACCTATATATATTTAAACGTTTGTAACTTTTCCAACAATGTTTCAAACGACACATATTTCTGGACGTAAGATGTAAACAGAGTTGACCTGCATTTTACTTGTTGTATGTATTGTTTTTATATGCAGAATATTCTGGAATTGTAATGTTTATCAAAGTTCATTGACCTGTTAACTTGTTTACATGAATAGGGCTACCCTTAGTCTGGAACTTTCCATAGCTGTCATTTTCTTGAATGTTCCATGATACTATATAAACCTTTGGAAATGTAGCATATTCATAGTATTATCCTGTAGTATTTTGAAAGTGTTTCCAATTCAGTTTGAGTACTATTCAAGTGTGGATTTTTGATAACTGCAGTATTTACCTTTGATAATTTGGGTCTTGAAGGCGTCTACTTACAATTTCCCACGAGGAATTTGGATATATGTTAACTTGAGATTGCTACGGACACTGTATTTGAATGGTTTACTAAATTCGTCGGCCGGGGTATTCCCGAGGTTTTCGATGAGTATGCGTTTTTACTTGTCCCAAGCGGCATTCTTCTAAGTGGATGTATACCAGTGTTTATATCCAAACGAGGATCAATTTATTATATTATCCAAGAGGGTTTCTTTATTACCTAGAACCCTTCCACAAGGCCAAAGATTTGTATAACTGGACAACTTACTACAACATACTATCACTTGTAAGTAACAAACTCTTTGTAAATATTTGCACATATAGTTTGTAGTTCATATTAGTGTTATCGTATTTCGTTCATAATAAATATTGTTTAAATATATAATTTGCTGGTCTTTCATTTCTTCGTTACGTTAAATTTTGTTAGTTTCTATTATTGGGAATCGTATCGTAACACAGACCAGTGGTGTAATCGATAATGATTAAAATGTCACAGCAATTTTGTTCAATTTTAGCGATTGTCATTCGAACCTCAACGTCGTTATCAAATCAACCGGAATGTAAAATCTTTGAGTATTTCGCACAGCATTTTGCCACGATCTACATTTACACAATATCAAAAGATTAATCACATAATGGCAGGCTGGTTATCTTGCAATAATCAAAATTGGCGTTCGCGCCGCTATAGTTCTGCTCTTTTATTATCGACCAATGATTTTCTTGGAAATGTTTGTCACTACATGTCACAAAATAGTATAGTCTGTGTGACTCAGTTAGAACCAATTTCCTTCATTATCCTGTAATTTATATCTTAAGCCATCCCAGTTGTCAACTTGTGTTTGAAAACCTTGGAATTCCACTGATAGAAACGACGTCATGAAGTGATATTAAAACGAAGCCTGATGTGTAGTTCGTACATTTGTCGATAAAGGAAATCAATTGATTAAAATTTATATTATTTTGCCTACATTTCTCTAAAACTGTGACTGACAAATGAAATGATCCAAGAGGCCAAACACGATTAGTAAAGTCTAAACAATTCGTGTTACCCAAAATTGTTGGTCATCGTGAAGCAACCTAAAATGATAGTTCGCGTAGTGCTGCTAAAATTCACCCCGAAGTACCATGTCTATATTATTTATAGTAACATGCCGGTCGGATTATTTTTATAGTCAGGGATTACAGCATTTATTTATTTGGCTGGTTTTAATCCCCGTCGCACTCAAGGGTATTTCACTTATATGACGACTTTCCAGGAAGAAACCTGGTGAATGCCACCCCGCGATCTCGGCGGCCACCGGCATACGTCCCTGACATATATATGGTCATCTGAGCTATTAGAATTTATACCGGGTACAGATAATGGAATAGCCCAATGCTAAAACAACTGAGCCACGGCGCGACCAGTGTACAGAGTACGCCACGGCGCGGCCAGTGTACAGAGTATGACACGGCGCGGCCAGTGTACAAAGTATGCCACGGCGCGGCCAGTGTACAGAGTACGCCACGGCGCGACCAGTGTACAGAGTATGACACGGCGCAGCCAGTGTACAGAGTATTCCAACGCGCGGCCAGTGTACAGGGTATGCCACGGCGCAGCCAGTGTACAGGATATATATGCCACGGCGCGGCCAGTGTACAGAGTATTCCAATGCGCAACCAGAGTACAGAGTAGTCACGGCGCAGCCAGTGTACAGAGTATGCCACAGCGCAGGCAGTGTACAGAGTATGCCACGGCGCGGCCAGTGTACAGAGTATGCCACGGGGCAGCCAGTGTACAGAGTATGCCACGGGCAGCCAGTGTACAGAGTATGCTACGGCGCAGCCAGTGTACAGAGTATGCCACGGCGCAGTCAGTGGCCAGAGTATTCCAATGCGCAGCCAGTGTACAGAGTATGCCACGGCGCAGTCAGTGTACAGAGTATGCCACGGCGCAGCCAGTGTACAGAGTATGCCGCGGCGCAGCCAGTGTACAGGGTATGCCACGGCGCAGCCAGTGTACAGAGTATGCCACGGCGCAGCCAGTGTACAGAGTATGCCACGGCGCAGCCAGTGTACAGAGTATGCATGAAACTCTGTTGGAAGGTGTAAAGAAAGGCATACCGAAACTCTTCAAAGATCGTCACCCTGTTGTGTGGCACTCAATCGAAGTGCCATGAAGCGGAAACAGCCTCTATTCCTTAAATGCAAGTTTGTCGTTGTTGGAGAAGACAAGTCACTAGAGGTAATTGGCGAGCTTTTCGCGAGTAATAGGCCCTGGTTTCCTGACCATGTTAGCCTTATCCTGCACCTGTCTTAATAATGCGACTTGCCATAGGCTTCCCTAGCTCTCGTCCAATCCAATGTGACATAACATTTCTCAGCAAATCTAGTTTTATCCTGATTGTAAACGGAAAATGCCGAAGGTCTTTTTTTTTTCACTCCAGTTTCCACATCCCTAATGTCATACAAATCGGTAAGTCACACTAGTAATCACAAGTGGGATGCCACGCAGTCATTGTATTCAACCTAGCGATTGTGTATTTCAATCATGACATAACATCGTCGTTAGATAGTTCGACCGTTATTTAGTTTTACTTTAGCGTGTTGGTTACAAGGCAAATATCTGAATAAATTTTCCAGACGACAACATTTAGCACTAACAAAATAATACTTCGTTTCCTTCTGCATATGATATTCACAATATATATTCAAAGTAGATTGCCTTCTTTACGTTTTTCCTTCTAATCGAGGCAATAGGCTATGTCATCTTTAGTCCTATAACACGAACGTAAACTACTGCAGTGCCTTTTCGTTTTGTTAAATCAATCTATACCTAAAATTGCTCATTGATACGTATCACAAAAATTAATGTCACCGTTATACGTGACTAAATATTTCTTTCACTTCCGTTACCTGTTTTGAATGTCATCTCAGCTGTCTATTTCTTTTAGTTAATTTAAGAACGATACCGTTCTTTGATATAACTTTAATGTCTTCAAGGTGAAACTTATAGTTATGTTTTATAGAACAATACGATACGCTGTAAAACCTGAGAGCATTCAGTTGTAGGTAACTCGTTCAATTGACATGACTAATCCATTTTAAATCTAGTAATTACAATGGATTGTAAGCGGGTGGATTATTTTCATGAACCGGCTCACGAGTAGGACATTCCCGGATGTCTCACGAGTAGGATATTCCCAGATGTCTCACGAGTAGGATATTCCCGGATGTTTCACGAGTAAGATATTCCCGGATGTTTCAGGAGTAGGATATTCCCGGATGTCTCACCAGTAGGATATTCCCGGATGTCTCACGAGTAGGATATTCCCGGATGTTTCATGAGTAGGATATTCCCGGATGTTTCACGAGTAGGATATTCCCGGATGTTTCACCAGTAGGATATTCCCGGATGTTTCACGAGTAGGATATTCCCGGATGTCTCACGAGTAGGATATTTCCGGATGTTTCACGAGTAGGATATTCCCGGATGTTTTCCTGACACTCTGGGGGCACCTTTGGATGAAATATCGTTAATCTATTATTTTGCACTTTATCGTAGGACGTAAATTTAATTTATCCGTACCGTCATTGGAAACAGCATTTATTCCGCAAATGCATATTGCCGTTTATTGGAGAAAACAAGAAACTTGAGTTGAAAGGTGAGCTTTTTGACAATGTTAGCCTTATCCTGAACCTGTCCAAAATTCGAAAACTTCCATAGGATAGCCTCGACCTCATAGACCCAGCTCAAGTGATCACACTTTACAGCAAATTTTATTTCTTCTAGATGGTAAAGAGAGATATTTTATTGTCTTTTGCGTCAGATTCCATATCCCAACTTAAGTCACACAAACACTAAAGCACACTGGTCTAGTAATCACAAAACGATATAATGGACGACCAGATGTAATCGATAGATATAAAATACCACAGAGCAATTTAAATCGACTTAAACAATTTATGCATTATTAGTTAAATTGACCGGAATTTAAACTCTTTGTCCGTTCGTGCTTCTCGCAAAGATTATGCATGCTTTGTCTTTTTGAAATGTGAAAAGCTAAATACGTTTGCAATATGCATTTACACACACTGACATGTTTATGTATCTACGTGTAAATAAGACGATAACTTAACACTATTTTCACAAATCATTTAATTTGAACGAAATACCAGTGGCAAATAAGATTTTTTAATCTTCTAAAGCGTTTGGAATTATTTTCAACCGTGATCGCAGTATACATATTTACACAAATCATCACTTGCTGGTTAAAGGTGAAAATTCGATATATTTAAAATCTAAAATAGTGTATTTGTGTTATCCAGGATTTTATTCAATGCCGGTCCAAAAAGACTATATTAAATTCACAATTCAACAATATGTTCCACAAATACAAAAAGTTAAATTAGGCCTGCAGCCTAAGCGAAACATAAATGTGTTACTAGGATATTTTAGAAACAAATGTGTCCACATCGATTTGAGATTGATTGATTGATTGATTGATTGATTGATTGATTGGTTGATTGATTGATTGATTGATTGATTGATTGATTGATTGATTGATAAGTGTTTCGCGTCACATTCAGCGGTAGTTGAGCTCTGTTGTGGCACGAAAATGTTAATATGTGTCATATTTTATAGTGTCCAACGTGTACCAATATTCCTTTTCGAATCACCCATGACCCTAGCTAGGCGCGTTTATGTTACATGTATACGTAGGCCTATCGAAAAGCCACGGCCGATCACACCTGTGAAGAATAAAGATAAAAAGTGTGAATCTTATCTCACCTTGTCTCAGGTGAGGATAAATATGCATTAAAGGGGAAGTTAACAAAAAAACAAGTCATAGTCAAATTGTTGACCCTACCAAGTTGTTAATAAAATTACTTTTACATTTCTTGTACGATTTTTTCATTTTCCAGTGAAAGCCACTTTAAGTTAACTGCTATTTATATACATTTTTTCAGTGACATGATATCTTCAACAAATGTCGGTAGCACTAAAAATCCACCATACATTGACTTACAGTAGTTCAGTTTAAGTGGCTGGCTTTCAGTAAAAGTACATAAAAATGTAATAGCAGTTTAAGTAAGAAATTGACATGGTCTACAATTTGACTATGCATGACTTTGGGTTTTTTTTTCCTTCCCCTTTAAGTAAAGTTTTACATCTAAATGATTATTCTAAAGTATTTCGATGAATTTTTTGAGTTGAAATATCGATTTCACGTCCTTTGTTTTCGTCTCCTATCGAGCTAATGGAAAAGGTACGGTAAAATTATGTAGCCCTTCTGTCTCCGTATTGTCACGGAAGGCCTTAAGGGCCGGAGGGGCCAGTTGTACAAAAGTGTATTAAGTGTCACAATATCGCTTCTTTGTTCGTTTAAGCCTGATTTAACTTTTGAACAACCCAGACCAGGGGCCGACGTTATACAAGTCCTTGATTAGAGTCCTCAAGGACTGATTCCGTGCTCAACTGAGTCGACTCCAGAACCATGTTTTAAATTGAAGGTTATAGATAAAGTTGAGTACGCCTATCGTGCTCAATGGGAAAATATAGTTAAAGTCGGCTTTTTCGATTCGATTTTGAAAATCAGACCTTTATTTTGAGTCAAACCTGTTTTCCGTGACATGCAAAAATGTTTTCGAAGCAGCCGACAAAAATGATGTAACGTCTTCCTACCTCCTACACTGAAGAGCTCCACAAAAACATGCTCAAGCGGCTGAAATACGCCTTGGTTTTGTACTCGGCTTAGTGCGTAATCAACGCATTTTATAACCACAAATTTTGTGGACAATTCAGGGGAGTACGATCTTAGGAGTTTGAGCACTGACTCCGACTTGAGTATACTCAAGTTTTTAAAACCTCGGCCCCCGTTTTACCATGTATTTGCGACGTTTC
This sequence comes from Katharina tunicata, assembly GCA_032466195.1. Taxonomy (NCBI): domain Eukaryota; kingdom Metazoa; phylum Mollusca; class Polyplacophora; order Chitonida; family Mopaliidae; genus Katharina; species Katharina tunicata. The sequence continues at coordinate 5,889 of JAVFBZ010172978.1, read as the reverse complement.
GAACTCTCAGTTGTCGTGACAACACAATACTTTCAACACTGGGCTGTTATAGTAACTAAATGTGCTTCCTGGCTTTGTGAAACCGGCCCCAGGTCTCTGCAGCTACCATGGCCATACCTGAAAATGAGAACTAACTCAACAGAAGAGGACAGATAGAAGGAATTAATTTTAAACCCTGTCTGAAACATACAAAATTGTTTTCAAATTTGAAAAATGTAAATACGCGAAAATATGCAAGTTGTAAAAATTTATGATATACACTATATAAAATTACAATCTTCAAAATTATTTCAATCACTGTTATACATTATATTTTTATATACACCAATTATCATAAGGTAATGGATGGAAACATCGCCAGCATTGTTGTCAAACAAGTCGTAGGTGGAGGCGAATTATTGAATTGTTGCTTGACAAGGGCGAAGACGACACGGTCAACCAATATGTTTTGGATGTCGTATAGCCAGTCACAAATTATACCCTTTGGGTGACCGCTTCTCTCAAGTAGATTTGTCTTGGTGATGTGACTGTGGCCTATACGACATCGCGTAAGAACCACTTGACCTTTCGAGACATTCCATGGGAGTAAGAATTGTTTGCTATGGTAGTGTATAAATCGTAATGTTTGTTGGGGATTTTCTCGCCACAAACAGCAGGCCAAATCCTAGTTATATACTTAGATATATTGGGCGTAAACTTTGTAGTAAATTTACGTTGAGAAATAGACTTATTGGCAAATTGCCAGGTATATTGCGAAGTCCAAATCAATAAATCTTTCTAGAGCTCCGATCAAACCAAGCCGCAATCGTGGGATCAAAACACTGTTTTAGGCAGGGTTTTCAAGATATGCTTTTATTCTAATGCGTACTGGAGACTTATGTTAATCTTTCGTTGGTGTACGATGGCTCGTTGGCTTCGAAGTATCGACTCTCGACAGGCGAACTATATACGGGACGCAAGGCTCATACGGAGACTATGCAAAAATTACAATTGAAAATTTAGCAGGTGTACGATTCTTCTTTTTTTTTTTACACTTTGTACGATTTCATTACGCATCGGAGCAGTCAGTGTCTCCGTCTGAGTGACACAGGTGATAACGGTATAGCCGTTGTCTTTTGTTTCGTCAAGGTTCAATGAGAGCTGTATTGCAGTAGGAGCGGCCGATCCAGCATCCTCAGATATATACGTGACATTGCGTCCTTCCTCGCGTAGTGATCAATATTTTATATCCCTATCCAAGTACTGATGATCTATTCGGGCATGGATTATTTACCAGTTCTGCTGCTTTGATTGTATGTCTTGAAACTTAAAATGTCCAAAAGATCAGATTTAGATTAGACTAACGCGAACTGCTTTGTACAGTTTACATACAAACTGTGTCAGCTTAAACAAGAACTGATTATAAATCTGCAAGCCAATGCCGTAGTTAAGCAGTGGTCCGAATTCCTTTTGTCTATTGTTCTTTCTCTTTTTTTTCTGTCTCCTGTTGCGTGCAACATTTGCATGGGCTGTTTTCTTGTCGTTATATATGATGTCTGTAATTCGACATTGAGTAATTAATTGAATTATTGACTGATTAACATTTGTATGTTTATTTTTGATTTAGTCAAATATAATTTGATTGATTAAATCAGCTGGTGCAAAATCACAAAAAATCAAACATTGTGTATTCATAAATATATACGGCGGGTTGATTAGAGTTGTACACCAGTATTTATCTACACTGCATGTGCATGGTTCGCGCATTATCTGCTTGAAAATCCTGACTTATACGATACGTTACTAAATCGACAAAAACTTCTCATAAGAAACACTATATATTAGTGAGTGAGTGCATACAACTCAACAACCACTAAGGTGTTTCCAGTGAACTTTATTGTAGTATGGGAACATGATTACTAAATCATCCATAATCGTCGGTTAACCTGATGGAGCGGGTATCAATGATAGGAGAGAAACAATAAATATTAGGGTATAAACCTAGCAAAATCAACTGAGTGCGATTAAAGCAAAGGCTTTAATATGCCGTTAACAAGTAGCCCCTCATTTCCGGTCTGCCTTGATCGTTGCCGTGGCAACCAGGCCAGAGGCATGATGTTCGTGTCGAAAATTTCTCCGAAGGGATATTCTGTTTCCTGACGACGTTAGCCATTTACGAAAAAGCCTGATCACTACAGGCTCATTGAATAAATCATTTGCGACAGTGGAATTTATTGCAGTAAGACATGCGTGCCTTCGATCGGTAATAGCAGAAACACGTTTTATGTGACCGCCATGGCGTGAAAAGGACTTGAAATATCCCTTCTCTTTGTTGGATGATTGTATCTCCCATAGACATAAAATAAACAGAATAACTAACAGATACAGTGGCTTAAATGCATTTTTTTGTCCACATCTAGCACGTGCTAAAAAAATGCCGTTATCAAATAATATCACTGATGTATATTGTAAACGCATTTATTATATTCGGTTTACTGTCGACGAAAGAAATAAGTTGTGCAGATTGGAAGATAACTTGTGCAGTTTTGCTGACCGCTCAAACCTGACAGTCAAGTATTCTTAGGAGCAGTTTTGAGGAACTTGCTATAAGAGATATTCGAACAAGGAAGAGATGATAATGTAGTCATATATACCCGGTTTAATTTTATTCCATCTATGCATGTTTTTTAGGGAAGTTGTCCCGTGGTGAAAATAGTGTCGGATTTACGCATGGTATTTATCGTATCATGTGCTGTCATCATATGGTAGATTTGCTAAATCTTTATTTTATTTTATAATTTCGGCAGATAGAAAAAATATAGTATGAAGCAATCTGCCTTATGTCAGGATAATGAATACCCAAATAATGAATTAAACGTTGAGTGAGCCAGACATACAGTTATCCTCTAAATAACAAAATACTTAGTTGCATCAAACATGAGTATAGTTGCATTGTGTTTCTGTGTTCTCCCAGGATTATATTTGAATACATCGTATTTGTTCCTATATGATTACGGTCACGTACTTAACTTTGAAACATTCGATCCAACCCACCATATCATATGTTATAGTTGGAATAGTTATATCTGGCAGACGACTGTTTACGTAATTGGCTTTTTACGAGAGATTTCATCAGTTTACCATAAACAGCCGCAAGCCCATACACATATACTTAATAATGTACGGCACATTCGCGCGAGCTAACAGCCTCGTTCAGCTTAATTGCCTATAAACGGTTTTATATTTATAGCTCTGTCGCCAAGCAGTTTACTTCATGCAGCAGTTCACGCTGTGTATCCATAGAAACGATCAGGATCATGCAGACTGAATTTCTCCGTTGATTTACGGAAATTATCGAGTTTCCGATTCCGACAAGCGTGTAAGAGTAGTCGCCCCTATTTAAGACTTTCCGTGGATTATCAGCAGCCCAGCTAGACTATAGGGTCCTACAATAGACCTAGCATTCCTGGATAAAATTGTTGATTTCATTATTATTGTCACCCAAAGTCTGTTTTAGATAGGAGCCAAAACTGAAGTACTGCAAACGTTAAGGTATAGTATCCCTCAAAGTTTTGCAAATCACGAGGCGGATTGTACATTTGCCGTTTTGCCGTTCTTACTAGAAAACTCCGTGCATAGTGAATTAAGTTAATCCGCCCTTGTTTGTTGGCCACGTTGGTCTTGTGCTTCACCTGTCTGAATAACTCGACTGGCCCCAGGCTTGCTGTGCATAAAGTTTAATTTCATATATAGGTTACACGTTTATTTTGTTATCCAATTAAATTAATAAATAAAAACGAGACGCCATCCTGTTAAAGATTCTGATGAATCAATATCGGCTTATTGAATCAGTTTAGATGCACTTGAGGACAATTATGCGTTTGGAAGTAACACTAATTATCACCCAGTGTTAAAGCGTTCCTTGTAACATAACTTGAACCAGCCAACAATATTGTCCATCATGTTATTATTTTGCATAAAATTATATTTATAACAAATAATTATTTTTGTTATATACAGAATATTACTAAGTATGTGTGGATTAGTATGAACTGTTGTCCTTCGTTATCCGTCATATATCGTATGTGTCACCCCAGTCGTCAATTTGTTTGCTAATTTCACAAACCATGACATTCAGGCCATGAAAAAAGGTTTTAACGAGATCTGAAGTTTGTGTGCTATGTGGATTAAATGATAAAGACACCGGCCTGTTAAATAGACAGCCCTCGTTTACAATTCTCTAGGACTTTGTCTTGGCCTTTTATCTCAGATATCATAGGCGAAATTTTGGGATACGTCAATTAAACAAGATTCTATTTTTTTCACAAAGGATTGTTAACAGTGAGAGCATTGAATTGTAGCAATAATCAACGTGGAATGACTCGTCTTTCCAGACAGAGAAACAGGAAGGTTTATTGCCATGTGGACTTAAGCACGGAGATTTATTGCCATATGGACTTAAGCACGAAGATTTATTGCCATATAAGCACGGGGTTAAGCTTCACTCCAGATCCCATATTCCCTAATGTATTATAAAGCGCTTAACGACCCTGGTTACCACACAGTGATATGACTGACAACCAGAGCATATCGAGAGGTAATCGATAGAGATAAAATGTCAGAGAGAGATTTTATTTAAATGTAATGATTGTTTATATGATTCTGAACACAATAATGTCGCTAGCTAAATCGACCCAAACTTAATACCTTTGGGTTGTCTTGTATTTGGCTCATATGTACTTTGGTCGAAGTGAAAATAGCTGTACATGTTTTGCTACAGACTACTAGTTATGACGTTTGTTGGAGGATACATTCGAAGCATTTACATGGTCAGTTTGGTAATACCAGTCGAGCCGTTGAGCGAGACCAATATTAGCAATCTGACCATGTAATGATGTACTGTGTTCAATGTAATTTTAGTAATACATTCGATATTAGTCCTCTGGTTAAGGGCGGTAGATTTCAAGATTATATTCATGCACTTGAGGGACATTATCTTTCTACAACAGCAAAAACGCTACAGTGAATACACATGTTATGAATTGTGTTTAGCGTCACTGTCTGCTGTTGTAATACAGCGCCATGATATAAGTGAAATACCTTTGAACACCAATCAATCGCTTAATCATTGGATATTTGTCAAGAGTATAACATGGTAAATAACGTTTTATTAACGGTTATAACAATCATCCAACAGATGAGGTACAAATGTTTTATCGAACGACTCAGCTGTGTTGTTTGGTTAATCTTGCAATAAAAGAAACCAAAACCAGGATAGTATTAAATTAATCTCTCATAGGTAGACAGACGAATCCCCAGCCAGCAGGTGGTTTATTGTTCGTAATACATGTTCAATATAGCGCCCACATATAATAATCCGTGTATACAAAATAAAGCCTGAAGGATTGTGACACAGGTGAATACACAATTAACACTGTCCTTGTCGAGATACTGTGATAGTCTTCTTGGTATAACAGCATACCCACAGAGTTTATATGATAGTTTTGATGTAATATGAGCTGCTATTACAGCATACCCACAGAGTTTATATGATAGTCTTGACGTAATATGAGCTGATATTACAGCAAACCCACAGAGTTAATGTGATAGTCTTGTTCTAATATGAGCTGATATTAAAGCATACCCACAGAGTTTATATGATAGTCTTGACGTAATATGAGCTGATATTACAGCAAGCCCACAGAGGTAATGTGATAGTCTTGTTCTAATATGAGCTGATAATAAAGCATACCCACAGAGTTTATATGATAGTCTTGACGTAATATAAGCTGATATTACAGCAAACCCACAGGGTTTATATGATAGTCTTGACGTAATATGAGCTGATATTACAGCAAACCCACAAAGTTAATGTGATAGTCTTGTTGTAATATAAGCTGATATTACAGC
>JAVFBZ010172977.1:16666-36451 GCA_032466195.1 Katharina tunicata | reverse complement strand
GCATTAATTTTCAAAAAAGGTTGAACGTTGCACATCTGCATATGGAGAAGACTGTTGTGTGTAAGTGTCAAAGTGGTTTGCAACATAGTAACCGAGCTATGGTCTGGACAAGATATGTCGGACGCAAGCACGCACGCACGCACCGCCGGACGGAAAAAACAATCGCTATATGTCCCCCAAAGGGGGCATATCTATCCACACTGAGCTTGTAAACAATGGGTAATAGACTCTATAAATAGAATATAAGATAATAGTGCAAAAAAATAAAATAGAATAGGGTGCTACACTGAACACAGCTCACTCTGATCTCTCCACCCCCACCTCCGTACACCCCTCTCTGTATTATTCAGTAAAAACGAAAAGTCTGTAAGTTTGGCCTTAAATGCATAATTGCTCTGACTGAAAAAGCGACTGATAGCAGGTAGATAATCGTTGTAATCATCACTTGGTTAAAATCAAAATTACAATACACAGGAGGATTGCCTTTTCTGTGTGTTGGCATCCATGGTCTGTCATTATTTTAAGAAGTTGTTTGGTGGAATTATTGGATTCCTGGATGTGAATTGAAATACACAGTAACGGCTGCTTGGATATCTTGCGGAACATGGAGCAGTGACTTATAATCAGATGTTTCTATAACTGTTAATATATATAAACACTAGCAGTATGATGTCTCTTTGTTGACATTATAACCAACTGATGCAAGTGGATATTTGAAGCAAAAATCTCCTGAACAACAAGTACATCAACATGGCTATGGATAAGGAGTCCTCCAGACATGAGTGTAGTGTTGTAGTCATTTCTTAAAACATAGTTATGAATTCATATTGTGCACATGGACATTAAAATAAATCTTTAGAGTAGGAGCAGGGAACAGTTTTTTTTCATTAAGGCATATCATGTGTAACATTTAATGTATTATCAAAATCCATAAATAAGTTAAGTTAAGAGATATAGCCCAGACAATATAGACAAACAATGGACTACATTTGAAGATATATGACCTTGACATTGTGATCATGACCTCGAGTGATAGTCGGTGAGGGGGTATAAAAGATATTAAACACATGCTTAAAAACCAACCTGATGGCAAGGTGTACAGATTATGTAGAAATGACTGGCTGGTCATCAAGGTAAATTTCTGTGAACCTCCCCCAACCACCCGAGAAAGGGATTTGTTTTACATTATTCATACAAAAACAGCCAGCAATCAAAAGTAGTTAAAAGTGGAAGAAATTGTAAAGTTATTCCATTTTTTATTTAAATTCAGCAGTCTATTTGAATGATTAAAACAATTACCAAAGTTTGCAGCTGACAGTGACTGTAAAACAATCTTGTCCTCGTAAAAGAAAGGCCACAGGAATTATAACTCAGATAAATATTCCTTTTATAGTTCATTATATGAGCAGCACCCTGATTTGCAAGATTAGTCTACCTGACTGTATAATATTCACCTCAAAAACTAATCGCTGCACATCCAAGAGTTCCACCAGATTTCTTTTTGTCTGGATAATTTGGTTAGGGACACAGAATCCACCAAAAATGTCTAATGTAACTTTCTTTTCAATGAATGATTAACTTTCAAACAATCCATTGAAAACTCTTAGGGTTGTATTCGTAAGCTTCTCTCTGACACACGCAATCTTTTCTCAACACAAAAATTCTCCAGCCATGCCATGTCTATCATAATTAATTCTAAAAGACTAAATTTCACCAGATCAAAAGGTGAGATAATTCAATTGAACAAGATAGGTGAAGTGAACACCAACTGCACGCCAACTAGTACTGTCTATTCATGCCGATCAGCTCTGTCTTTTCAAATTTACTTGATTCTATTTCTAGCAAGGTTTGATATATTATTCTCTAGTTTACTGAGAAGTGGCTAAAATCTCTTTAGGTTTTCGCTCAATTCAATGAACCCCGATAAAGTTCTCATTAAGATGCTGACAATCGACTTGGCTGGAATAAGGCAACAAAATGTAGCTTTCAACAGAAGCCACTGAAAAACCTGTTTTTATTTATTGGGTGTTAAGTTAGCAGGGCATGTATGCAAATAACTGATAAACTAGACTGTCATTACAATATTAAAAATCCTTCCGGATTAATCTATTGATTGATTGATTGATTGATTTTTATTTCACAATAGATGTAATACAAAGTAAAATTTCTCAAATATAATATTTCTCAAACATGACTACACATATTGCGGTAATAAAGCTCACTCAATGTTAAGTTTTATATTATTTTGAAGGATTTTTTGTCAAGTTGGTTAATCAAATTATAAAGTCAAAATTCTAATAACACTTTAATTTATGTCTTTCTATTGTTTTCAGTCATTTTACTGTCCACTGTTCTTAATACAGGCAGAGAATATGGGATCTTAATACAGACAAATTTTGACTGCTCTTTAATTGTTTCTTAGTACTACCAGTGTGCTGATTTGGGGCCTTTCTTTAAAACTCAATACCCTTTGTCTGGAGGATGATTGCCCTTGAGATGAAAATTGCCAGTTTGGTAGGTTGTGATTACGTTATTCATTGGCTTCATTTTCCTTGGAGCAAGACGCCCAAATCTAGCCTGGGAGACTAAAAGAGAAAATAGAATCACTATAGAGTCTTAAATCTAAAGTATTCATTATATGAAGTCGTTTAGGTTGGACAATATTGTTTGATACTCAAGGTCTTCCATGTCATCAAATCTAGAGCACTGTTTCTTTGATAATACAATTTGTATCTTTGGTCATTCTTATTTTGTTACTTTAGCATAACTATAGAATTAACCAGTCAACTGAAACTAGCGCTTGAACATTTCATGGTGAGGTTCATAAGTTATGGTTAGGTTAAGAGCTGCGTTTATTGTTTGGTCTAGGGTTTAGTTTAGAGGGTTAGTTTTAGTTTTACGAGTTAGTTCAGGGATCATTTTGATAAGTGACGGTACAATCACACAACCTGTCTACTAACAAATTCACCTACTTAGGTCAGTGTTAAATTGGTTCATCACAATATTTCCAATTTTTGGCAAAGACCTTCGTTAGGGACTATTGCCTGTAATTTTTGTCTTTCCCCATTTCCCTTACTACTGCCATAGGGAAATGTACTAAGTTTTGATTGTTGGGTTTCTTTGGTTCGCATTCTAATTGGCATTTTAGAGGATCTGTGGTCATAATGTTACCGTGGAGATTCTCTAAGAGACTTATTGAATTTAACAAACAGGAAATTATTAAGAAATCCAGGCCTTCTCTATTGCACTTTAATACTTTCACCCTAAGAACTTTTGATGGTCTGATTTATGTCCTGGGTTATAATCCAGGAGAAATGTTACTTTTCCTTGTTTAATGAGACAGCATTTTATTGGACCTTTTCAAAATGTCTGATTGGTCATTTGTTAGAAACAGTGAAGACACTCAAGTCAAATTATCTCCCTTATACTGTGATTTCCTCTGGGTAGTTTAGCAAAGAAAATGGAAAGTAACACAAACAAATATTAACCAAGTCTTTTTATTTGCTCTTCTGAGTTGTGAGGTTGTTCTTCTATGCTTATCCTCCCATCACCAGTATGTTAATGGGCTAATGAGCTTATTTTTTGTCACGGCTGGTGTCCAACTTTTATTAGATTTTAAAATAATTTTGCAGTGTAGTTGCTTGTGTTTTTAATTTTCATAATTTCCAATTGATGTCCTTCCAGATCACAATTTCATATGTGCTACTACAGGAGTAAAATGTAGAGTCAACACTACATACAGTCTCTAATCAATGGGTAATATTGGAATACATACTGATAGAGTACAAGATTTTAGATAAACATCATACATAATGTTGTTGAGTGAGAACATTTTAGAGGAGGATTTTGCGGTCCAATTTGCCATCTTGTTAAGATGTACAAAAGTACAAAACTAATCCGTGTAAACTTCACCTTTAAGGGTGTTAAACCCTAATCAAAGTGAGTTCTTGGTAATCAGACAGGTTTTAATTGAACTGCCTAGAGAGATGGCAAGGTTTTACGATGCTGTATGTGATTAACGACTGAGCAGTCCCCACGATTATCCCCTTGACGAGCGAGTCTGTTAGATTTCCGTGACACACATCACAGGAGAACAGGATAGGTTAATCAGTTAGTTTGTTGTTGAATTCGGGTATTACCCCGTACATCTACTTAAGGTTATTTCAATCACAAGACCTTGTGCCAGGTAAACCACCTTAAACGATGCTTGCAGCTCAGAAGACGCCAATATACACTTACAGGACAAAAACAGGACATCGCAATAAATCAACTTCCTGATGTCCATTAGTTCAGAGAACACCATGGCATAGGAGGCTCCCACCCAACAACCCACTTAATCAGATAGCAAATAAAAACTGTACACTTCTTAAACAGCACTGAGCTTTCATCTTCCAAGTGGAGAAATAGAGTACACTTATATTAAATCAGAGAAGCTGAACAAGTATTTAATTAAAGACAAGTCTTATAAATCTTAGTAGTGGCCCCTTAAGTAATTAGAGAATCCTCGTTCAAGAGCAACATAATCAAGGGTAGTGACGCATTAGGATTATGCATATTCTGTGTTTTGCAAAAAAAGACACTCACATAGCCATTCAGGATTTCATTATCCTGGATTATGGCCAATGGCATGGATCGTACTGTTAACAAAAAAATTCCTGTTTGTTTTAATCCAAGTGGGCTGTTAGAGAATTTCCACGGTAACAAGATGACATCAAACTCAAATGACAATAATGAGACAATCAAAGCCAAAGAAAAACATGAGTATTTTAATAGCAAACACTTTAAGGCAGTAGTTTAATAGGACATTCAATGAAGGCCAAAATTACATAAAGTCCCTAATGAAGATCTTTGCGGACTGTAGAAAAATGCTGCTATGAAAATCTTATGTCTGAGATTACGCCATTAAACACAAATACAAATAAATAGTTGACAGATGAACTTTAATAATATGTGTGCAATTCATTGAAATTGGTGATTTGATAAACATAAAACAGAGAACATTCATCAAAACACAATAAAACTTAATGAAGTAATTCAAATTAAGACAATAAAATAAGAGAAACACGACTGTAGATAAAATAAAACGTTTGTACTCTAATAAATACATATACAACATAATAAAGGTGTCTTAACTAACCTGTAATTCTTCTTACAGAAAACAAAACACAGGTGACTTTACATTAAATAAAACTTTATCCAGTCTTCCATCAAAAGAACATGAAACAAAACATTAATAAAATATTGTTTAAGCGACATTTAGAAGCTGGGTACATAATAAAAATATGATTACTTAGATGGATTTTCAACTTCTGGGTATACTATAAACTGAAGTTTAAAATAGACCAAATAGCTCGTCATAAGATACTTCTAATAAATCATTTCATATTGTATCATACAATTATTCAATGCCCAAACATAGCATTTTGTATCATGAAAATAAATCACTTTGATTAAGAAATATTTGGGAAGCACTTTAAGGAAGAATATGTCATTTTTCTTTGTAAGTGCTAACAATAGTATTTGTTATATCATAGAGGTTTGATGACAAAGAAGACCTTCAATGTCCACATAGGTTAATCCTTAAAGACCAGTTAACTGCTGAATGATTTAGTCTATAATCATTGCAATGATTGTATTTTGTCTGTTAGGCTCCTAGGCTAGATTTGGAAATGTTGCTCCAAGGAAAATAAATCAAATAAAGATGTCACAAGCTACGTAATCAAGGCCTAACAGACTGGCAATTCTCTACTAACAGGTGTAAAGTTGACGAAGGAGCTAAGGACCGTTAGTGTTTTGTGGATTAGTTTCTCCATTGAAATAATGATGATAGGCATGGAAAGGATGGATCAGGTTTTTGGGGTGAATATGGCTCCACCAGTTGCGGAATTGAGACTGGGTGTTTATAATCAGTTGAAAGGACAAGAAGTCAGAAATCGTTTGTAGATTCTGTGTTCCCAACCAAATCAGGCAGACACATTCATGAATTCTCTAACTTTGCTCACTTAGTTCTTGACACGTAAAACTGTGAAAAGCGACAACTACTCGTGAAAGGCTGTTTACGAGGAAGTTTAACAAGAGTGTAGAATTCTGCTCACACCAATGGAACCTGAACAGAGATATTGATCTGAGGCGGTTACAAATCCAGCGACCAATTTAACCCGGTTATTACGTGGACATGGTCAGATAGTCCCTTCAATTCCAATTCTCTATCATTATTTGGTGTGTAAAGGGGTTTGCCAGTGGCTAAAAAGGGGAGATAAATCTGTTACCCCTATAACTGGCAGTGCCATCTGTCTCATTAACTAACAATATAATTCAGCTGAATATTATTATGATGCTATTAGCCAATGCCACTGCCAATCACATACATGTTAGTAACATTAATTTATCCCCCTTTTTAGCCACGGACTAACCCCATTATTTGACAAACAATAACAAACTCATCAAGATAAACTGTGCTTTAATCAACATATGTTATACTTTTAAGCTGTGTTCATAGCAACACATTAAAGTCCCCTGCACAAAAAATGTGGTATTGCTATTTTATTGACGCCATGTATTTATAAACTTATTAATTATGGTTGGTCAACAAATCGGTTTACTGATGCCCCTTACCTCAAAGAGCACCTGCCAGCCACGGGCTAATGTATTCGTAAAAGTTCTTACATTAGGCAGTAGTTTGGTTGAATTCAGGGAACATATTTTGTTAATTAATATTACAGGTTGATTAAGTTTTGTATAGCTCAGGGGCCGGTTTCACAAAGCCATGACAAATTTACGCACCCTATGTTACTATGATGCCCAGTGTTGAAGGTATTGTGTCGTCACGACAACTGAGAGTTCCAAACGTAGCAAAGGCTAACCTTATGTTAAAGACAAGTACCAGTAACTAGACTATTGATATATAGTCTGACATCAATACAGCTAGTTTTTATTGACAGAGGCGGAAATAAATCAATTATTTTTCTCCGTTGTGTAATATAAAACTGATTCATTACAAACCCACCTGTTGACTTGGGAGTGAAATTAAAACCAATTCTGTCAAGTTTGATAGCGTCAGTGGACTTGTTTAAATAATTTGTATATTTGTATAACTAGGACAACGTGACCTCGTCTATAGCTTTATAAACCATTTACAATTTTAAAAACATTTTTATTATTAATAACCTAATGAGTAGTTTCGTGGTACATTTACCGAAAGGGACTTTTAACAAAGACTTGTACTATTTTATTTCACTCCTGTTTTATTAACATGATTTCCACCAGGGTGTCCACCAACGGCTACGAGAGACATTCAGGACGTTGAAGCAAATGTGTTCGAGGGTAATACGAATAAATTTTACCCATAAAAGAATAATGATTGAATCATGCTGATCTAAACAAATTTGTCTGGTCTAATTTAGGCTGTTGGTGGTAAAAATGGTTTGATTTCTCTTTGAATAAAAATTTGAAATATTTGTGTATAGTACTTCCAAATAATTTGTGCTACTTTATTTCTCACCAATGGGTAAGATTTTCAGAAAACAGAGGCCATTGTGTTCTATGGCCATACTAGCAATGAAAAAGCCTTAAGTATACCATCATTTATCAACGTTAAAAATCAAATAAAACTGATATTAAATGAGCTGAATTCATATATAGTATTATTTATCTTTTAGGAACAATAAGATACAATTAATTAACTAGTTATATTACTAGTTACGAGGTCATTTTTCTAATCTTTTCCCACTGGGTAACTATTATCCAACATCAATACATCTGGTTATTTCTGACAAAATTCTAGATTTTTTTTATCTGCTTTCAGCTATCAAACCTAGCAACAATTTTGTTTTCTTATCAACCCACTCTGGCTCTATTTACTGTATTACAACATTTTACATAAGGGAGTCCAACAGCATCTACAAAATTATCAGAAAGCCAAGATCGGTATGTTATTAGTTCATTTGGTCACTTTTGAATATGCAGAGTAATGGATGAGCTGACTTTCACACCTCCACCACAAAAGATTATTTTTGAACCACAATATGTAATGGTCTCATGATGAAATGGAGTAAGTGATTTAAAAGTCCAAAATAGAAGTTTGACAAAGATAAATAACAATTATTTATTGTATATTTAAGACTACCAGGTGACAATCTAGTAGATGCATTCATTTCATTCATATCCCATATTTCTAACTCAATGTGTTTTTTTCTTATTCGGCTAAATTTTGTCCGGTTTATCGTTTGAAAAGGAGACTAAACTGAACTTGCCAGGAAACTAAATGGACTGTGCTGTGATTATTGTAAACAGAAGAATCCTGTAACAAACCTTTTAAAGATGTAGGTCTATTTAATGTGAAAAGGCCAGGCTTGTTGACGTGAATTATCTCCCTAATAATTCTGATGAAATTTTGTCCCGTAGAAATAATGCTGTTAGATATGTTTTTCTACGGAAGTTTTCAGCTGACAGAGGATCCCAGGGATTTAAAATATCAAATGACAGAAATAAACTTATTAATAAGACCGTTGTCCATTGGAGTAATTCTGAAGTTTATAGTGTGTTAAAAGAGCCATCAGACACTGTTTGTGGATTTTATGTCCCTAACCAAACCATGTAGGCAAACAGAAAGGATTCGGAATTCTCTAACTTTGGTAAATTAGTCTTTGACACGGATAAGTCACATAGGGCAATGAATAGCGGAAAATAAATCGTGCAAATCAGGGTGTTTAAGCAAAATGTTTATCACAGAGTAGAATATCGAGGACATCAATGGGATCTGAAGAGAGATATTGATCTGAGATTGTTATGTGATCAGCAACCAAGTAAATCTGGTAGCTACAGGGTTAATCATACGGCCACTGCCAGCTACAACCTCTATCACCTTTTCTAACAGAAAATATAAAATTTAATTGCAAAATATCTAAAACATTTCAACTAAAGTTAAAATTCTTTACCTTTTTACCTGTTAAACAACTGTTTGAACAGAAACCAGGCTGGTTGAAGTGAAAAGACTAGAACCAGTTGGGTGTGCAGTTGGCATAGAGCTTCAACTTATACCCCTAATTGAATTATCTCTCTTATCATTCTGGTGAAATTTATCTCTTAGAAATAATGATGATAGACATGGAAGGGCTGGAGAAGTTTTCAGCTGACAGAGGATCCCAAAGGATTTAAAAAAAGGATCAAATGACAGAAATAAACTTATTAATAAGACCGTTGCCCATTGGAGTAATTCTGAAGTTTATCGTCTGTTAAAAAAACCCATCAGAAACACTTTGTGGATATCCCAAACCAAACCATGTAGGCAAACAGAAAAGATTTGGAATTCTTTAACTTTGGTAAATAAGTTCTCGACACGGATAAGTCACGTAGAACGATGAATAGCGGAAAATATATCGTGCAAATCAGGGTGTTTAAGAAAAATGTTTATAAAAGAGTAGAATACTGAGGACATCAATGGAATCTGAACAGATATATTGATCTGAGAAT
Organism: Katharina tunicata; assembly: GCA_032466195.1. Lineage (NCBI taxonomy): Eukaryota > Metazoa > Mollusca > Polyplacophora > Chitonida > Mopaliidae > Katharina > Katharina tunicata. The sequence continues at coordinate 26,980 of JAVFBZ010172977.1, read as the reverse complement.
CTAACGGGATCAGCAACCAAGTAAAGCTGGTAGCTACAGGGTTATTTAAACAGCCACTGACAGCTACAACCTCTATCACTGTTTTTAACAGAAAAAAAACATAACATTTTATTGCTAAATATCTATAACATTTCAATTAAAGTTCAAATTCTTTATTAAATTAAAACCTGTTACCACACTAACATTTCCTTCAAATCTATTTGTAAGTAATAATTTCTGCTGCCCAATGTTATTTGCAAATACCTTGGAAGTTACTGCTCATTATATGTACGCCAACTATTCTAACTTCATGCATTTCTGTCCAAAAAGCAGTGATTCTGAGTTTAAATGACTTCATTTTGAAGTTTTATTGACTTGTTTTCCCAATCTTGTGCTTTTAGGCTGATATATTCTTCCTTTGATGAAACAAACACAACACAATTGGGGTTGCTGTTGATTCTTTGCTCAATGCATTCATTTTACTCATATGTCACATTCCTATCTTGAGATTTCTTTCCTTCAATGTTCTTATGAGTTGTGAATTTGGTCTTCTGTACTTAACTACTCAGTGGAAATGTTCAGTATGATTTTGTCATGTTTTATCTTTTGAAAAGTATACTTCCATGCCCCTTAATAGGAGGCTCAGCGAACCGGTCAATAATCTAATTGGGGTGTGCAGTCACTTTGTAGTAAACTGGAAAGTTCTCTGTCAAACCTTAAAGAATGAAGGTCAATTTAATGTGAAAAGGCCAGGCTGGTTGACGTGAAAAGACCAGATTAGTTGAGCGTGCAGTTGGCGTAGAACTCCACCTTCTGCAGTCAATTGAATTATCTCCCTTATAATTCTGGTGAAATTTTGTCTCTTAGAAATAATGATGATAGACATGGAAAGGCTGGAGAAGTTTTCAGCTGACATTATATCCCAGGCAATTGAGAAAAGATCGCATGTGGCAGAAAGAAATTTGTAAATACAATCCTAACAGTATTTGAATGGACTGTTTTGAAGATTATCATTTGTTGAAAAGAAAGTAACATCAAAGTAACATGCAAACTCACCAAACCATGCAGACAAACAGAAAGGTTTGTCTTCCGTCAATTGGTTCTTAACAAAAATAAGTCTGGTAAAATTCTAAATAGCAAAAACCTAACTGAGCAATTCAGGGTGTTAAAGAGAAATGATTAAAACATTCAGAGAATTCTGCTCAAATCAATGGAATTAGAATATCTAGGAACCATCTTAACCTGGTTATTACAAGGACATGGTTATTTAACCGTCAGTGTCAGCTACAAGCTATATCATTATTTGGTGACGTAATCTTCGGCTCCTTTGAGTAAAAACATTAAATTCCATTGCTAATATTAAAAAAATGGACAGTTCAATTTAAAAAAAATATATATTTGCACCAGTTCCTTTACAAACAAGTTAACATTTCCTTTAAACGTTAACATTTTTTTTACTGGTGTTAAATTTTTTGATGTATTTAACACTCATGCAGAGTATATGTACAAACAACTGTTTTAATATCATGTTTTTCTTTCCACAAAGTTTTATTGACTTGTTTTTTTTTTTACTTTTATTTACTTGTTTTCTTGGTTTTATTCTTTTGTTTACTGAGATTTGGTACTTTTATCCTTCAATGAAACAAACACAACACTTTTGGGGTTATTGTTCATTCTTCACTCAAGTTTATAGTCCAACTTAGTCCATTAAAATCCTAGACATTGTTTGTTCAGAGCGTTTCTTTTACCTAAATAAGCAAAGTGATTGTAAAAAGGTGACTTAACACGTAGAACGTAGCGGAATATTCCACAGTGGGCAGCCAATAAGTTTTTTGGGGTTAAAATGGTGACAAGCAATCACCTCAGCTTAACGATGATGTTGTAAGTGACATTTTGAAAATGGCTTTTAAAATTCTATAAAACAGGCCCGTCTTTTGGTTTATCACTAAACTGATCAGACAGTTTGATTAGCAAATGTTTCAAAGACTTCTACACCTGTAATTATATAAACTGTTGTCTATGTTCAGGCACAGTATAAAGTCAGTCATCCAAATTAAACGCAAAACTGACATTGTCCAACTTCTGAATACCAGCATGGATGAAATTCTAAAAAGATTTGGCTGTTAAATGTTCTGCAGCATTTATTGTGGTTTTATCCAGTACACTGACACAACAAGTGAGTTAGTGATCTAGAGTATTGATTCTGAAGCTCATAAATATTCATAGCATCGGTTTTATTTCATTCAGCGTTCTTAATGTTAATGTCTATCACAGTGTGATTCAAGGTCATTATTCTTATCTCTTCTCGCTTAACATCAATACATCTGATTATTTCTGATAAGGGGTCAAATTAATCAATTATCCTGTTTCCTTGTGAAATGAATTCCTTATTCCCAAGACCTCCTAATGATTTATGGTATATTTTGACATCTTTATGTTTGTTTTCCTAAAGTGGAAGAACACGAGACAATTGACCCAAATGATATGACTTGTGGCTTTTGAATGTCCCTGATGAAAAATCAATGCATATTAGAATTTTATCCACAAATAAATAGGTAAATAATTAAGCACCAGACTTACATAAAACAATAATAATATTTCCACTTCTATAACTATTGTCTAAAGTAATTGCTATAAAGAACAGAAACAGCTACATACAGTTAGTTTTTATTTCACACTATTGATGAAACACAACACAATTGGGGTTGTTGTTGATTCTTTGCTCTATGAGTTCATTTTACTCATATGTCACATTCCTATCTTGAGATTTCTTTCCTTTGTCGTTCTTCGGAGTTGTGAATTTGGTGTTCTACGCTAAACTACTCAGTGGAAATGTTCGGCATGATTTTTATCTTTTGAAAAGAAGACTTCCATGCCCCTTAATAGGAGGCTCAGCGAACCGGTCAATAATCTAATTGGGGTGTGCAGTCACTTTGTAGTAAACTGGAAAGTTCTCTGTCAAACCTTAAAGAATGAAGGTCAATTTAATGTGAAAAGGCCAGGCTGGTTGACGTGAAAAGACCAGATTAGTTGAGCGTGCAGTTGGCGTAGAACTCCACCTTCTGCAGTCAATTGAATTATCTCCCTTATAATTCTGGTGAAATTTTGTCTCTTAGAAATAATGATGATAGACATGGAAAGGCTGGAGAAGTTTTCAGCTGACATTATATCCCAGGCAATTCAGAAAAGATCGCATGTGGCAGAAAGAAATTTGTTAATACAATCCTAACAGTACTTGAATGGACTGTTTTGAAGATTATCATTCGTTGAAAAGAAAGTAACATCAAAATAACATGCAAACTCACCAAACCATGCAGACAAACAGAAAGGTTTGGCCTCTGTCAATTGGTTCTTAACAAAAATAAGTGTGGTAAAATTCTAAGTAGCAAAAACCTAACTGAACAAATCAGGGTGTTTAAGAGAAATGATTATAACATTCAGAGAATTCTGCTCAAATCAATGGAATCTGAATATCTAGGAACCAACTTAACCTGGTTATAACGAGAACATGGTTATTTAACCGTCAGTGTCTGCTACAAGCTATATTATTATTTGGTGGGTTAATATTTGGTTTCTTTAACCAAAATGTAAAATTTTGCTGCAAATTTTAAAAAAGTGTAAAAGTTCAATTTAAATTTTTTTATATCTACACCAGTTCCCATACAAACAGGTACGTTAACATTTCCATGGAACATTGCCAAGTTTTTTTCTACTGCTGTTAAATTTTTAATGTATAGGAACTTATGTAGAGTATATGTACAACAACTTTTTTTTTTACATTGACTTGACTTGTCTTTAAAGTTTTATTGACTTGTTTTCTAAAGTTTTATTGACTTGTTTTCTGAGTTTTATTGATTTGTTTTCTGTGTTTCGTGCTTTTATGCTGATGCACTCATTCTTTCATGAAACAAAAACCACACTATTGGTGTTGTTGTTGTTGTTTCTTCACTCAACTTTATTGTCCCACTTAAACCATTAAACTTCTAGACATCGCTTGTTCAGTACGTTTCTTTTACTTTAATAAGTAGTGAGACTGGAAAAAAGGTGACCAAACTGTATAGAAACTAGCGGAGCATTCCACAGGGAGGAAGCCTTTAAGTTCTTTGGGTCGAAAAGGTGACAAGCAATCACCTCAGTTTAACGATGATGTTGTTGGTGACATTTTGGGTCTTTTATGGACACTGAGAAGAACTAGTAAATGGAGCAGTAGATTACCGAACACTTGTAAAAAGGCTTTTCCTATTATTGCACTACATTGCAAATAAAAACAAAGACAGATAAATATCATGAACCTCTGATAGAAGAAGATTTATTTTTTAAAATTCACTCATACATTTTTTAGTTAAACATAAAGAATGATTTAATAAACAGGCCCACCTTTTAGTTTCTCTCTTTACTCATCAAACAGTTTGATAAGCAAATGTTTCAAAGAGTTTTACAACTGTAATGATATAAACTGATGAGTATGTTCAGGTACAGTATAAAGTCAGTCATCCAAATTAAACGTCCAACTGACATTGTCCAACTTCTGAATACCAGCATGGATGAAATTCTACAAAGATTTGACTGTTAAATGTTCTGCAGCATTTATTGTGGTTTTATCCAGTACACTGACACAACAAGTGAGTTAGTGATCTAGAGTATTGATTATGAAGCTCATAAATATTCATAGCATCAGTTTTATTTCATTCAGCGTTCTTAATGTTAATGTCTATCGCAGTGTGATTCAAGGTCATTATTCTAATCTCTTCTCGCTTAACATCAATACAACCGATTATTTCTGACAAGGGGTCAAATTAATCAATTATCCTGTTTCCCTGTGAAATAAATTCCTTATTCCTAAGCCCTCTTGATGAGTTATGGTATATTTTGGCATCTTTATGATTGTTTTCCTGAAGGGGAAGAACATGAGACAATTGACCCAAATGATTTGACTTGTGGCCTGATGAAAAATCAATGCAAATAATAGGTAAATAATTAAGCACCAGACTTACATTAAACAATAATAATATTTCAACTTCTGTAACTCAAAAGTAATTGCTATAAAGAACAGAAACAGCTGCACACTACTAGTTTTTATTTCACACTGGCTCCGTTTAGTACATCACATGATTTGCCATCAGGGAGTCCACCAACGGCTACGAGAGACTATCAGGAAGCCAAGATCAATATGTTATCAGGTCATCCTGAATAAATTAGTACTAAAGGGAGTAATTCATCAGCTGTCTATCAAAATTCTAACACAGAAGATTAACGAATTCTAAAGCACAGAAAAGCAATATCTTGTCTGCTGGAGAAGAGTAGTTAATTTAACTGGATTCAAATCTGTAATGATTGGTTCGAAAAGATTATTTAAATATTGTTTAATATGATTGGATTAGTTGAACGACAGCAAGAGATGTCAAGTTTTCTTCAATCTGTATTATAATCTCACTATGTACTAAACTCAAAACCTATTTGATTAACTATAGCTGGTCTTATTTATTTGACTTCATTTTAACTGATTTTCAGAAGGTTTGTTGATTTAGTCGTTTATAGTGGGAAAATTTGTCTAAATTACAATTTTGTGAAAGAGGAAGAACTTCTGATGATTGTTATATATTTATTTTAACGCTGTATCTCATTAACTAAAGCCTTTATAGAATCAGTGAAGTGTGAAATCATTCAACTTCCAAAGGAATGATATCATGACCTAACAAAGTTATATTTTTACTTGCTGCTGATCAAAAGCTGTCATCGCTACAAAATCTAGTCTGCTAACGATTAATTCATTGTGATGAATAACAAATAGCACATTAGGACGGGTAATCAATTTTCACACTTGTCTATTCATAGTAATTACAGCAATATCACATTATCAAAATCAGTCAGATGCTAGCATTACTTCAACAGGATACTGATTACTGTAAAATGATACTATTACATAATATATTTGAGCAATTCATTAATTTTCCTTTGTGCTTGTGTTCATTGTGTTTAGTATAAACAATATTTTTAATTCTTAGAAAGCAATGGACACAGGTATACATTATGTACCACCCCGTTAGAAACTGGTTTCTATGGTAACTAAGCAGGATTGTTGGCCCAGCAAAATCTTTCTGCTTTTAGAGAGCAATATCCTATTCATTGATTGTTAAAGGTTTTATTTTGCACTTAAGGTTATTCAATTCATATAAAGGGTCCCAGCCCAATGGGTACAGGAAACAACACTGACAATAAAGGAAGAAAACACAGAACATTTAAAGGGCACAGAACAGGACGCCACAGCACACTAATATTCCCTTAGTTCAGAGAACACCAGGGCACAGAAAGAAATGCCAACCACCTGTGCAGTATAACACGAGAGCTCATATAAAGATGATGACATTTTAAGGTCCAAATTTAGAAACTATCCTGTACATTCATAAACGTCTTGACTGATTCTTCAATTTTCGACACAATTGAATATATTAAATCAATAGACTTTTTTAATTGTACTTCCGAATTCACAACCAGAACCTTCACCAAAAGATAAATGTAAAGGAACAGTCTTAAAAATAACACACAGGTATAGGAAAGAGAGTAGTAGTGTATAGGCCAATGAAGGTCATAACAGTACCATCTTTATACATCACAAATAGTTTTCACCAGATCCAGGTAGATATGTTTTACTTTGTAACTTTTTCCAGAGCAGCTTTTAATTACCAATTAATTTGATAAGAAGTATTTGTGCTCCAATTTCAAGTTATAAAAACACACGAGTGTGCTACTATATCAACACCAAGTATCAATGTATCCGTAGTGAGACAACTTGACTTGTATAATGTTTTGTTTTGAAGTACCAGTAGCTGTAGCTAACTCAATATTCTTTGTGGAGAGAACAATTGTTTTATCTCAACGCAGAGTTAAGGTAGTGCCACATACGTAGATCTGTAACGTACATAGCATTTTTGGTTTGCCTCAAGACAATCTTCAGACAAAATCTGTTGATTGGAAAAATCTGCAAAAACTGAAGCAAGTACGTGACTTTTTTTTTTTTGCATTTTCACACAGTTGGTCAACCTGGTGTAAGACAGACTATTGATCTCGTTTTTCATTGAACACACTTAATTCGCCTTTGTGTTTTTCAACAACAGAACTGAATTATAGGAAGCGTTAAGGGCCATGATGGGTCTGTTGTTCGGTTTCCTGTCTATGACGGCTGATGTCTGCACCAGTTGGTTGCGGTATCCATTTTGGTTCTTAAAAGTATGTTTCACATTGGCTCATCTTTTTTAGTATTGATAGTATAAATGTGATGAGCTCATGTGAAACATACTTTTAAAAACTAAAATGGACCTAAATGGATCTAAACATTTATCGTTGGAGTAGATATAATGCCCTAACAAATTTGGATGGGTTTGGTGATGAGTTTCTTTTCCTTATGTGTGACAAGAACATCTAGAATTTGGGATTTGGGAGTTCCTCTGTTTCCCCACAGTGAACTGTATACAAGTTCCCCAAGCTTCATACAAACGCTGTTGACAATAAAAACCTGTGACTACTTTAGTTACCTGGTGCTGTTTGATATTTTGTTTGAACAACTAGCTTTTGTATTCAATCAAAAAGAGCACTCTATGAATTTATCCAATCGATTCAGAAAATAGAGCAAGATTTGTCAACATTTAACTCACTACTCATTAAAAATCTGCAACAATTGATGTGAAAAGAGGATTTTTTTTTCATTTTTCTTCAGAAAAACAGTTTATTCCAATAATTGGATACAATTCAATAAAGGTTCAAAGGGTGGGTTATTTGATAAGTGTAATATAATATATATGTATAGTGTGTAAAAAAAGCTCTTAAAAAATACATCGTAACTTCAATATTAGTCAGTTCTAAATTTTGAAGACGATGATTCTGCTAGGATTTGAGCTTTTCTCTTATTCTCCTATCACATAATTATATTCTTTTAGTTGCATACTGCAGTTCAGGCACAAAACATAACTCAAGACTCAATGGATGATAAATAGAGGTTAACCAACAAGATCCTTTGTGTTACGATGAATATCACTCACAATTTTTTTAAATTAAAAGAAGAATGCTATTCATCGTAACACACAGGCTCATGTTAATTAATCTTTTTTCCTCACGCTACACATTTGAGGTGATTTCGTGTAAATATCTGTACATTTTGGAGTGATCGGTCTGGATATATGTTGACGTGCACGTGCACTTGGCAACATCGTAGAAGGACAGGGACTGCACTGGAACATTTTTTTTCAACAAAGTATAGATAAGAATGTTGTGACATCCTAGTGACGTCACAATAGCAAAGACGTCAAAATGTGAAGTCATCTCTCTATGACGTATTTACTGCTGAATAATATCACTAGTGATATTATCACACAATAATAACGGATTAAGAGTGGGATTATCGAGGTGGTTGTAGTTTGAGAAATAAACTGCAAGTTAACATCCATACAGTCTGAAGTTACTTCTATGTAAATTATGTTTAAGAATTGTAATTATATTATAACGGTTAAGTCATTTATGACTTTACCATACAAAATAAACTGTTATCATCTTGGATGCTATAACATGTTTTCGATGCTATGAAGGCAGTGTGTCTGTGTTACTGGTTTTCAGATGAAAGATAATTTGATAGAATACTATTCATATTGAATTCTGATCGCAGAAGATTGTTATTTATTACATCCTATGACAATATTATGTCTATGTAAATGTTTTCCGAATAACTTGATCGAATACTATGTCCTTGCTGAACAGGATTGTTATTTATTAATTATCATGTTGGCTCGGTATGAGTAGCTGATGATTATTTCTACATCTTATTTATTATTGCAATCTATTATTAATACCCTAATTCTTCAACCATTTCACCCCCTCTGAGTGTGTTAAGTCGATTAGGTAACATAAATTAAACCACAGGCAAATTTGGGAAAGGGCGTAATCCAATTATAAATAATTAATTTATTATAATAGCCTACTGTTAAACTTTTTAATTAGCCTCTGTGCCTGAGATTTAAGTTAACAAGTTAGACTGACTGAAAGTCTTACTGTTGCAAAAATCTCAGGGGGTGAAAGGTTGAAAAATTTGGGTATCATCAATTTCAATAATGTAAGTGGATTTCAATACTATGGTGACAGTGTGTCTATGTAATTGCTATCTAGATAAATTTGATTGAAAACATTGTCCAGTTCAAACACGATTGTTGTAAATTAATCATTTTTGTTGGCATTTTCTTCACTCCATCTTCTGTAGTAGCCAGCCTATTCTATAGCTTGGATTATCAAGCATCGGTGTCAGAAAGGAAAAACATTTCCGTCTTATCTTGAGTAGACACTTTTTTTTACAGAACCGTTGGAAATGGGAAACAAAACATCCTCACAGGAGCTTGTCTTAGTTTATTTGGCTGGTATCTATCTAGCACTTAACCGTTTATAACAACACCAACCTCAGGCTGACCAGATGTACTTCTTAACAAAACAATCAACAAAGGATCTTATAGAGGTAGAGTAGGGAATTTGAAAAGTAAAATGTCTTAAAGAGATATGCTTTCTTTCTTTATCTGGAAAGATATCCATCTCTTTTCGCTGCAAGCTTATAAGAAACAAAAGATTATAGACAAGTTCAGGTGTTTTTAAATAACTATGTAAATACATCTTGCCACTTTATTATCTCTGCTAAAATGTTAGGTCTTTTCCATATTAAGACCCTCCTTGGAAAAAAAAAAAAAAAACAGGCCCTTTTTGACAGTTTCGGCCAAAAATAGACAGATCAAGAAAAACGAAAGACTAGTTATAATACGGTGATATGATTGGTTGGTTGAAATATATTATTTTTTTCTGATACCAAAGATATTGTTCTTGTGAATCTCTCGTCAAACTGCAAAGCTACGTCGTGTGCAGAACATAAAAGCAGAAAAAGCTACTTCGTGTGCAGAACATAGAGGCAGAAAAAAGCTACGTCGTGTGCAGAACATAAAAGCAGAAAAAGCTTCTTCGTGTGCAGAACGTAGAGGCAGAAAAAAAGCTACGTCGTGTGCAGAACATAACAGCAGAAAAAGCTACTTTGTGTGCAGAACATAGAGGCAGAAAAAAGCTACGTCGTGTGCAGAACATAGAGGCAGAAAAAAGCTACGTCTTGTGCAGAATATATAGGCAGAAAAAAGCTATGTCGTGTGCAGAACATAGAAGAAGAAAAAAGCTACGACGTGTGCAGAACATAGAAGAAGAAAAAATCTACGTCGTGTGCAGAACATAGAAGCAAAAAAAGCTACTTCGTGTGCAGAACATAGAAGAAGAAAAAAGCTATGTCGTGTGCAGAACATAGAAGCAGAAAAAGCTACTTTG
>JAVFBZ010172977.1:0-16566 GCA_032466195.1 Katharina tunicata | reverse complement strand
TGTGCAGAACATAGAAGCAGAAAAAGCTACGTCATGTGCAGAACATAGAAGCAGAAAAAGCTACGTCGTGTGCAGAATATAGAGGCAGAAAAAAGCTACGTCGTGTGCAGAACATAGAAGAAGAAAAAAGTTACTTTGTGTGTAGAACATAGAAGCAGAAAAAAGCTATGTCGTGTGCAGAACATAGAAGCAGAAAAAGCTACTTTGTGTGCAGAACATAGAAGCAGAAAAAGCTACGTCATGTGCAGAACATAGAAGCAGAAAAAGCTACGTCGTGTGCAGAACATAGAGGCAGAAAAAAGCTACGTCGTGTGCAGAACATAGAAGAAGAAAAAAGTTACTTCGTGTGCAGAACATAGAAGCAGAAAACAAGTGATGTTGTCAGGCATGTGGTGTTATAAACTCTAAATTACCTGCATTTCGAGGAAGGAACAGTCATTCCAGATGCGACTTTCATAGAAATAATTGAATTTTTGTATAGTTAATATTTTTCTTAATTGCTGATTTTACCATTTTCAAGTATTTTGGCGTCTATCACCACTTCGATTTGTTTGACCCCAAAGTTTTGTATCCTTAATATTTTTCATTCAAACTTTTAAGTTTTCTCAATTTGACCCACTGGGAAATAGCAGTGCTGTTTTTACCAATTCAAGTATTTTGGCACTATGACCACTTTAATTTGTTTGACCCCAAAGTTTTGTATACTTAATATTTTTCATTCAAACTTTTAAGTTTTCTTAATTTGACCCACTGGGAAATAGTAGTGCTGTTTTTACCATTTTCAAGTATTTTGACGTCTATCACCACTTCAACTTGTTTGACCCCAAAGTTTTGTATACTTAATATTTTTCATTCAAACTTTTAAGTTTTCTCATTTTGACCCATGTGAGAAATAGCTTTGGTGTTTTTACCATTTCAAGTATTTTGGCGCCTTTCACTACTTCAATTTATTTGACCCCATTACAAGCCCCTCGAAGGGAGGGTCTGAAACAACCCGTTATCAACTTGAATGCTGTTACATGTTATCCTAAAACGGTGTGTCTGTATTATTGCTTTCGAGATGAAACACATTTGATTGAATACCTCGTCCAGAAAGAACAAGATAGTAGTTTATCAATCAGTTGTGTCTGCATTTTTTGTTCTCTATCTAGTGCTGTAGCCGAACTACTGTGTAGCTAATATTATCAAGTATTGGTATTAGACTGGATAAACACGCTCACCTTATCTCAAGGAGATTTTTTTCTGTGGAAATCGTTGGAAATGGGAGAGAAAACATCCTGGCTGGAGCCTTTGTCTCGGTTTACGTTATTTAATATCTATCACTCACTCACTTGCAGCCTAAAACCCGTCCCTGTGCAGGCCTAAATGTTAGGTAAGCTGTCATCTAACAGTTGGCGATAATATTGTTTGTTTGATTGGGGTTTACGCCAACCTAATCTGTCAAGGAAACCACCCTAAACAATGCTGGCAAAACACACAAGACACCACAATACATTACCAGTACAGAAAACAGGACACCACAACAAATCGTCACTGGAGGCTCTCGCCCAACCATAAAATATATGTAAAACAAAGTACCCTAATTCTTCAACGTTTTCACCCCCTGAGACTTTTGCAACAATAAGACTTTCAGTTAGTCTAACTTTTTAAATTTTAGGCACACAGGCTAATTAATAAGTTATACAGTAGGCTATAATAATAAATTAATGACTTTTAATTGGATTACCCCCTTTCCCAAATTTGCTTGTGGTCTAATTTCATGTTACCTATTCGACTAAACACACTCAGAGAGGGTGAAATGGTTAAAGAATTAGGGTATATTCTATACTTTTCTATTCTGAAAATCTTACAGATGTCAAAGATGGATATGATTAAAAACAAGGTATTCAATAACCTCCATTTCTTTACTTATTATAAAAGATAAATGTTTTAGCAGTCAAGTTTGTTTTATTTGAGTTTTATGCCGTACTCAAGCTTACTTCACTCATATGACTGTTTTCAAGCCATATCGGTGAAGGAACCCCTGTAAACGACGCTGGCAATATAGGACAATATATTTACATAACATTAACAAAACCACAACAATCGGCATCCTGTGCCCCTTAGCACCCAGGTTTTTTTTTTTTTTAGCAGCCAGGTAAAAAAAAAGGTATTAGAAACAGCCCAGCATTTTTCTTTATATAAAAAGATCAGTAAATATCACACTACAATTAACTTTTAAAACGGCGTAAACCAGAACTTACGAATAACTAACATTTGTAAATTTGAATATTAAAGTTATCTCCTAAATTAAATAGCAGCTATAACCTGCCAGCAAAAACTACCAGACTAACCCATTAAAGACCAAGAAAAGAAATAAAATAGCAAAACAGAATTAGTTTCCTTTGAATAACAATAATCATGTAATAATAAAAACGATAGAAGTAAGGAAAAATGCAAAGATGGAGAATGACTTTAATATCAGTGGACAATCAACCCCAATATCTTATTAGAAAATTGTTGTCATAGTAACAAGTTCTTTTGATAACAACAACAACGAAAGATCTAATATCTTTTCACTTTGGATTGTTTTCATAGAGGTTCAACTAAAAAAATTGTTATGACTACTGTTTAGAGGGCAAATCTTTTTGGGTATTATGTCAAAACTTGGAGTCTAATAAGATGACATTTTTTCTATATAAATAATTTTTCAGATTTTGTGACAATTGAAATTTTTGTTAGGCCTTTGTTGAAAAAACCTTCTGCATTGTTTTGTAAAAGATTAATTAAGGATATAAACAAATTATAATTAAAAGAAATGAAAATTCATAAATTCATAATTTACAGTTCATATCTTAATAGCAAAAACAAATGCCAATAGTGCTTATTGATTGATGCAAATCCACTGAATATAGGCATATTTTCTTACATGTAAAAAAGGACCAATAAAACATGATAAGCTAATAACTGTTACTTCTTTCTGAGCTTGGCACACAACTTCTTTTGTTTCTGCTTAAATGACAAACAGGAAATTAATTATATTTTGTTTACAAATAATGTAGAGACAGATTTATCAAATTAAACAGTGCCTGAGTTATTTGAAATAACATAACCAAATGAAAAGCATATGTAAATATTTCACTTTCATAAAAGCCTTTCTATGGAAATTTTCCTGTTTTCCCCCCAAGTATTCGGGCTTTCTTAACAACAATTTTTTTTTTCAAACACAGCAAAAAATCATCTTATTCCACATTTGGACACCTTGTTTTGCCATTATACAAGGAATATATATAAAACCATACCATATTTCACATATTTTTGTTTATATTATATAAAAAACACAGTGCTAAACGAATCTCATGAATATTTCCACCCCCTTGTGGTTGCTCGGTAACACATCCTGGCACTTCATCAAGAGATGACTGGATTTAATAATTAGGCGTGAACAGTTCGTTAAAAACTGCATAATAACTGTGCAGTGAGAACACGAACTGTATAACTGTGGTCATGAAAACACTCCCAGAGGGCTATTACCACACGCATATATTGAGGTATAAACACGGAAGAAAATGTGGTTTTAATTCCACACTCTGCAGAATAAATTACTGAATGAAAATTGTGTTGGGCAAAGTTGATATTACTATTAACAACTACCAGCAGATTGTCTTAACACATGCTACATACAAAAAAAAAATAAAAAAAATAAAAAAAATAAAATTAAAATCTTTAATAATAGAAGAGTGGATTTTTTAATTTTATTTTGACCCTGTCTGGCAGTCTGGTTGATTGAAGTTTTATTCACCGGGGGGGGTAGGGCAAAGTTAATATTAATATTAACAACTACCAGCAGATTGTCTTAACACATGCTACATACAAAAAAAAAAAAAAAAAAAAAAATTAAAATCTTTAATAATAGAAGAGTGGATTTTTTATTTTATTTTGACCCTGTGTGACAGTCTGGTTGATTGGAGTTTTATTCACCAGAAGGTAAAGAATAGGTAATTTAAACAACATTGACGGACGGGAGACTCTTTTCATACAGGACTTGAAAGAAATTAATATTCATAGTGGATTTTTTAATTTTATTTTGACCCTGTCTGGCAGTCTGGTTGATTGAAGTTTTATTCACCGGGGGGGGTAGGGCAAAGTTAATATTAATATTAACAACTACCAGCAGATTGTCTTAACACATGCTACATACAAAAAAAAAAAAAAAAAAAAAAATTAAAATCTTTAATAATAGAAGAGTGGATTTTTTATTTTATTTTGACCCTGTGTGACAGTCTGGTTGATTGGAGTTTTATTCACCAGAAGGTAAAGAATAGGTAATTTAAACAACATTGACGGACGGGAGACTCTTTTCATACAGGACTTGAAAGAAATTAATATTCAATAGAATTTCAAAAGCTAGAAAACTTTTCTGATAGAATTGTGAATTTTAATGATAATTTCTGTATACTTAAGTAGGAGTTCAATTATGATCCAACAAAACATTTCCAATCAAAATTACCTAACTGATTATTGACAGTAAGGTCATATTTATATCAGAAGATATGAATATAACACATATAATAATAATAATAATTCTTTATTTTAGACTGAAGTCCATATTTATAATATAAAGATGACAATATAAGTGAGACAATATATACTGGTTTTCAGGAAAACAAAAACCAGCGGAAGAAGTTCAAATAACATAATTTAAGCATCATATAAGATAATCTAAGCATCATATAACATAATCTAAGCATCATATAACATAATCTAAGCATCATATAACATAATCTAAGCATCTATTCCTATTTGAAGTTATAATTTGTATCTATTGTTTCTATCCATTGACAATAATGCTAAATGAACAAACTCTAAGAACTTAGGACTTCTTCATTATAATTATGTGTTTGTTATTATAAGAGCTTAGTTTCATCACTGAATTAGTAATCCGGACAGCTTAGGAAAACATATCCTAAAAGATCAGGAATGATTTGTAGAGTGAACAAAACTATTTAATGGTTTATTCCTCCTATCTTAAAAAGAACTATAAAAATCTAACACTTGGCAATGCACCAAAAGATGCTAAATTCTGCAAAATAGCTCTAAGGCTAGTAGCACACATTAACTGACCCCCTACTAGATTGCTGAAACAGTTCACACTGCAACAGCAATGGAATATGTTTGTCCAATCTACCTGTATGCACATGAACTAAGCCGATACTTTTCAAAGATTGACAGTAACGGATGATAATGTGGACACTGCGGAATGTCCAGTCGGTCACCCTTTGGAAACCAGTCTGGAAATGGACACAGCTACAGAGGCTGCCTTGAACATTGGACATCATGCCTTATACAATTTAACAAATCACAGGATTATTATATGTCAGAGGGGTGGCCTTAGCACATTTATAAGATATTTGAAACACACATGTTCATGAGCTCTAATATGATATCATGACGCTATCTAAGTGTGAAGCTGTAAGTACTCAACAGAACCGTTGTAGAATTTATATGTTGATGACGTTCTACATTATTATTCCACTAATTGTCTTTTTGACACTAATATTATTCCATTCAAGTTGGAGTGCATTACCACATTATTTCACCAGCAATTAGTACAACAGCTATCAGGATCAACTTGTCCTTTATACATGTATCTCTTTTTATCTTTATTGTCAATAAAATGCAATTACTTACAGGTAGGCCTACCTGTATTTATTATTTCATGTTATTTAATATTTAAATTTTTGTCCACAAAATTATTTGTATTTCAAACACTTTGGACATTTTTTGTATTTTAAATACTTTACAAATAAAAGTAGTTGTATATATTATTATATACCTAATGATGAGATACTGAAATCTATCAGATAAATAAACATCATTTCAGTGGCATATTGATAATTGTGGTATCGCTACTGTAAAAATATCACTTTTGATAAGCAAAAATGCGAAATTACTCTGTGAAATTACAAACTTTTCAGCGCATTTATGTAATGGTGATAGTTTGGCCACTTGACATTGACCCAATTGTTTTTGAAAACAAACCAGTTTTTTTCTCGCTTTTATTAACTTTTTTCGCAATTTCATAGTTCGGTATAAAATAAAAAGAAAATCTACTGTTTTGTTGATGGATACGATAAAAATTACATCTCGTGTGATGAGAAAATTGATATTTTCTCATCACATTCGATGAAATATTTATCGTATCCATCAACAAAACAGTAGATTTTCTTTATGTATTTAACACATTGAGTATTAAGAGTATTTGACCCCATGTCTGGTTCCCAGTGGAACAGTAATTTGATATCTGTGTGCATTTAACAAATATTCACATTAATATAAGCCAATAATGTTCAAATGTTCTTAAATTACCTCACATTGGCATGATTCTTTGCTCTTGTATTAATACAACAGTATTTCTGCTGCACAAGAAGTAAAGTCAATTATATTATCTCGAAGTGGCCACACACATGGTTAAAATTTAAACATTCAAGGTAGACAACTCTGTATGCAATAAATACATCCTGCTTAGTTATAGCCCTTTATTCATGTTCCATTTATAATCATAGTATTTTGCAGGGTTACCAATAATAGAAAAAAGATTTACTTTGCAATCTGAGGAATTCGACCCAAAACTGTTTGTACGTATTTATATACACTGTTTATAGTCTACTCTTTGTAAAGTTCATTGTAAATTAAAACTTAAGGATCAAATTTGACATATCAAAATGCATAAAAACACTTTGTCCAAATCACAGCAGGACAAGTCTGGTTTAAATTGATAAAGACCTGCTATTTTTTATTAGAATTTAAAAATAGAGTTTATTATTTAATAGCTAGAGAAAAAACCCAGCATACATGTAAATAACTGGTAATATATTGAAGACATTTAAATGTCTACTCCTCTCTCTACTGCAGAAATCTGTGTTTCTCATAACCCGAACGACGCTAAAATGTTCTGTGTATCAGCATTTTTTCTTCTTGATAAACTGTCTGTTTACCGATATCAAACTAATTTTTAGTTAATAGTTTTACATATTTCAACTACTGCAATTCCTGAGCAATTTTGAAATATTACAAAAGTTTGAGGACATGAATTTAATTTCAAGTTGAGAAATTTTGATGTGAAATGTGTGCGGTATAACAGTGAAGAATAAAAGATAAATGAAGAAAAACAATTGACCTACTGACCCAACTTTTTAGAGACCTGTTTCAGTAAACACACTTTTTTTTATGAATGGCCTAGTTAGAGGGCTATACAAATCTGTTATTGCCCTCAACATTCTGTCATATCTTTAAAGTAACATAAGCATTCAAAATTAGGGTTTACAACAAATTCTGATTGCCTTGATTTTAGCCAACTTTGAAGTTTGTGCATAAACTAAAACAATTACTTTGAAATGAAAATTATAAAGTTGGTTCAAGGCTAGTAATATCCAGGAGAAATCGTGCAACAATTTGAATTCAGCGTACAGAAGGCCCGCAATTTTTCCTTTTATGCCTCCAGTAAAGCTTTTGATCTCGCTGGGTTCATGACCTTATATGGAATGAGTTAAGATTTTGAATAGTGGAAAGGGGGGGAGGATAATTAACGTTTGACTTGGTGTAGCGTCGGTACACCTTAGGGTGGCTCAGTTATGACAGCTGATAGATCCACATAATAATATTCTGACAGAAAATTCAGTTTTTAGTTTTTTAGTTAGTATAAAAGTCTCCTTCAACCTACAAATTTGATGTTGGAATTATTGGAAAGCCTCTAACTGGTACTTCTTGAGAAAAATATCAATTTTTCATGAGATTCTGTGATAGTGCAAAATTCATAAATTATGAGTGTGTATGTTACTTTAAACATAAATAGTGTTTAGAGAGTGTCTATTGTTTAACATCTGAGGTTTCTGTTCTTGTATTCTTATAAAATCAAATATACCATAATATCAGAATTGCCATTATGTATGTACATGTAGTCCTTACTTAATAATGTATGAAATTAAAAACTTTTATTTATTTTTTTACTAACAGGATAAACTTTGAGAAAGAAAACACAATGTGCCCAGAAGAGCTTAAATAACTTGAGTACAGAAACGAGTTGTAATTTCAATAAAAGTTGTTGACAGGTAAGAATTTCTCAGATTAATAACATTATACTAAGTCCGTACTTTGTAATAAGTTGTAATTTCAAGAAAACATGTTGAAAGGTGAGAGTTTCTCAGATTTATGACATTATACTTAGGCCATGCTTTGTAACGTTATGTTAGGAATGATATCAACAAACAAAATCCACAACGGGTGCAATTTCATTTGGAGTGTGAGTCTGCAAATTTTCTGCTTTTACTCAGAAAGAGGTTGCTTCAGAAAATAGCTATGGATATTTCTACACCTTTTTTAAAAAATTAGCAAAGTCCTTACAAAAGAAGTCCTGTAGTCTCACTCTGTAAACATTTTATCAGATTTTGTTTGGGGAGAATCGACAGTTTGATGAAAGAGAATTGTTTGAAAGCTGAACAGATTTTTTACTGTTTACTTGTTTTCTGGTCCACTCTAATCCTGGCATAGAATATTAGAAATAATGGACAATGTAGTCTTGTTTGAGATACAGCTTGGAATGCATCACCATCACACTTTAGAAATGTTTTTCTTTAAAGGTTCTTAAACCGCAGAATTTAGTCCAAAAACCTATTGAAACAAATTAAACTGGGCTTTTCTATTTTTTTTTAGTATGGCCCAAAGTATAAGCTTTCAGAAAATATTAACCTCGAGAATGTATGATATTACGTATTAAAATAATAATAAAGTTTGTAAAATCTATAATGCGACCCACATTATAGATTTTAGATTATTTTAATCAATATATCGCACATTCTCGGAGTTGATATTTTCCGAATGCTTATACTTTGGGCCATACTAAAAAAATATAGAAACTCGGTTTAATTTGTTTCAGTCGATTTTTGACCGAAATTCTGTGATATAGTACCTTTAACAACTTATGTACATATACATGTAGGCCCAACATGCAAAATACAGTTGTTTTTTTATCAGGTTTTTATGCCATAATTAATGTTACCGGTATTTCATTGATATGATTTAGTCCCATCTCATTTGGTTAAGTAAAAACCCCTGACATGACTGGCAGCATTATATATATATATAAAACTTTATTTATTGAGGGTATAGAGTATACAATACATGTAACAACAACTCTGTCAGTTAATAAAACTGGTCTCCCCAGAGGCCCTCAGGACATGTTACAATAGGGTATGTGCAAAGCCATTTTGTGTGAACATTTATGAAAACATAAAAAATAAAAAAATAAAAAAAAATAAAAAAAATATATATATATATATTTAAATATATTAAACACACATATTATACATATATATATACAACTTCTTTCTCTACATTTATAAAATATATACACACACATAAAAAAAAAAAAAAAAAAAAAAAAAAAAAAAAGATAAAAAAAAAATCAAAAAAGTATATATACACACATTCAGTCAATACAGACCAATTACATGACGCAAAATAGGACACCCCAACAAATCAGCTTCCTGATGCCTTTTTGGTCAGAGCACCAGGGCACAGGAAGCACCAACATACTACCCATTGCAACAAAATGCAGGATGTCTGACAGCAATTATCTGAACCTCTGAGATAATCGCATAGGCAAATTCCCTGTTTCATTCATTTGCATCATTTTTTTAAAAGTTTCTTCACAAATTAAAACAGTTATGTTGAAATAATAAAAAAAAATTCAGCTAGGGCCGACTATAGCCGCGGTTACACGGCCAAAAATTGGTGGGTCTGAGCAGGCTCTGATCCGGATCAGATTTATGGTTGCGTTTACACGGACAAAAAAAGGTGGACTAAATCTGATCCGGATCAGAATAGACCACATTTTTTGACCCACCAAATTTGATGGGTAAACAATAGCCGCGGTTACACGGCCAAAAATTGGTGGGTCTGAGCCGGCTCTGATCCGGATCAGATTTATGGTTGCGTTTACACGGACAAAAAAAGGTGGATTAAATCTGATCCGGATCAGAATAGACCACCTTTTTTTGACCCACCAAATTTGATGGGTAAACAATAATATGCATCAGTTTAGTTCACCTACAGGTGGCGCTCATGGAATGCCGTGACGTTTTCTTCGAATGCTGTGACGTTTTTCCATTGTGTTGCTGTTCGCTCAAACTAGCTGGCAGTGTGCCAAGATCCTTGACGCTTGCCCCTTGAGGCTTGCTGGCAGGGCTGTCAAAAGTGCAGTGTAACCGCAAACCATCATTAATTGGCGAAATAAAAAAAGCCAGCTCTGGTGCGGATCAGAGCTAGCTCAGTTTAGTTCACCTTTTCGATGCCCGTGTAACCGCGGCTATAGTCAAACTTCTGATCTAGCTATAGCCCAATAGGAGGGAGATCCCCATAGTACTTAAAAAAACGTATTGATTAATTGGTGTTGAACTCCCTCGAGGGAATATCATTTATATGATGACGGTGTATTCTACAACTCCTATGTGTGAAGGGATAATAAAATATAAGACCTGTTAATTTAATCAATAATTTATGTTTTTTTTAAAGCCCAAAATAAAATTGTGTATTGTAGGCATGTTTATTTAGCAGAGCCTAGAGAGAGCGGGAAAACAAATCATGTCTATACTGGGATTTGAGTCCAGAACCTTTGATTGACAGGTGCATAATATATATGTATCAATTAACTTATCCAACCTGGCTCAGACATTTCCCCGTAATGTATTTTGTATAACTGTCTGTATTGTCTACATGTATTAAGGCATGGCTTTCTGTCAGACAAGTTTTCCAGAGAGAAAGTAAAAACAGGAATTAAAACATTTACACCCAGGCGTCATTGTCTACTGACACATTTGTACAGACTAATTTGTAGCCCAAATCCAGTTCTCCATGTGGTTTTATCCTCATGTCATGTTGACAGGTGTAAATAACTTAAAAAAATTACTTTAAATGGTTATTTACATACCTTAAAGTCTAAAACCTTACAATTAGACAATTGTTTCCCAGGGTTTTGACTATAGGCCCTATTTAATTTAATCTGAATTTAAACTATGACCTAGCACCACAATACAGTCAGGTTGTATTGTGCCAAAGAGATAATTAATTTTTTTCTTTGATGTTTAAAATATGAAAATTTCTAACCAGTGTATAGTCTAATTAAACCTAGGTCAAATTTCCAGCAACTTGTAACATTATTACGCATACTGTAATTTCCCCGTTAAAAGCCTGAATTTTGCCCTCACAATGACATTCCCATACTGCCTGCTTCTGGCTGGTTCCTGTACTTCATGGTAAAAGTATGTATATGATTCAGTTCTATCTAGAAACTTGTCTCTGAGAATTGATCTAGAACATGAGATAATTTATCGACTTTAATTAGTCGATATCCCTGTGCTAGAGTGATTACTCTTGGCCAAAAAATATTAGCATATTAACGTGGCATTGTCATGTGACCAGTTCTTTGTGACAATTTTCCCACAAGCCCTCGCTGGAAGTTTATCGACAGGCCCAGGTTAATTTGTTTATAACCTATTTGGTTACAAAGAAGCTCTATTTTATTTAGTAAATTACTGTAAATTATGCGGTCATCCTGGATGGTATTTAATGGTGGCAAAATGGGCCAGATTTAATTAGAAAACTAAAACTTAAGGTAGGCCTACATAGCATAGGTCTGTTGTGGGCCCCAGAGCACAGGACAGCCCATGGTGCCTCAACAGCATTCTTGAGTTCTACTCATATGAGAATTTCTTAATAAGACCATTTACCAGCTTGGTCTGGCTCTCTGGAGGGGTGATTCTAGCCGAGTACTTTCCAACACAGAAAACTCTCTTTTTGCTCAATATTTCAACACTATATTTTGTCTTGAGATCATGGTCCATATATACAACTGTATTTGTCATATGCATTGTTAATTCACTTAATATAAAAATGTTGTTGACAAACAGACACAAACTAAACGATCATCCATGTAAAAAAAAAATTAATGGCTGTTAATAGTTATATATGATGACACTTGTCAAATGTTTTTCTCTAGTCTGTTATATACTGTTTGCATGTCTGTCTGGGTTTTTCTGCCAGAATATGTGGACTTAATTAAATACAGGTATATTCAACATAACTAGAACGACTTGAATCTTTGACTTTGGATATACATACTATTGAAAATGGACCACATTTTGATTAAATAACAATCCAGGTAAATCACAATAACTAGAATAAATTAAATGTTTTATTATTTTGTGTTTAATGCCACGCTCAATGCTATTTCATTTATATGAGGTATGTCATACTCCAACAGTGAATAGCCACACCATCACACCCATGGATATAACTCTGTGGCTTGGGATATAAATAGACAACAATTAAGTTGAGCTCCCCCATCAGCAAAATATTATTCCACAGATCTCAAACTTTAAATTCTAATTATGAACGATGCATCTTTATTACTGAAAAGTTATTTAAAACACATAATTTATATAACTGGTTCATTTATTAATTTAGATAATTATTAATTGGTATTTGCATATTTATAAAATATGTTTACATTGACCCTTTGTGTTCCCCACCTATTTCATCAGCACTCTGTGTATAGCAGTGCTATTCATTCAAATTGATTGATCTATTGAATGGTATTGAACACCATGTGACATGTAAAGGTCATTCACTCCTACGGCAGTGGTGTACTTCAACAGTAAAAGGACGCCGTCATTATCTAAAAAATTGAAGCATTCTGTTGAAAAACAAAAATCATTCAGCCTTATTTATAACAATATGATTTTTTGTTTTTACTGCACTTTATAGCAAGATGCTCATTCATAGTTTCTGCTAAAGAGATAAATTTATTTTACAGTTTCAACAAATGAAAAATGTAATATGATTGAATTCTAAAATTCTTCAGACTGAATAATTTAATTCTCTTCTTTTAACACAGTCTATTTCTGAAATCCTGTTAGTGTATAATTTCTCTGTATCATTATACTAGGATATGTCTCCTTCAGGCAATGTTTAATAGATAATAGTCAAGTGTTTTGTACCTAAATCAGAAATTTATTGTTAATAGAAAGACCACTTTAAGGCAGACTATTTCCTGCTCTGTCACAAGTTGTCCCCATGATGTCTAAAAGATAAGACTGAGTAGACATCTTAAAATGAGAAAAGGGTTTCTGAGAAAAAGTCTTCTGACATTTTACTTTTGATAATAAATTCTTGTACATGTATCTGATTTTCCCAGGGGTTTGTAGAATTACTTCTGGGTCAGTATTATCAAGTTTTGCCGCCATTTTCTGGGTATTCTCAGAATTATGGGATACTTTAGTATATTCCTCTTTTGGAACTCTGAGGGGAGATTTGTGTGTTGATGTTTCCAGTTCTCTGCATCACTCAATTTTTTGTTACAGACTTGTGGTATATAAGATTTCTGGTAGCCACCCCAACCCAACTCAGATTTCAGGTGCAATGAGGTTTCTGTTACAATGAGGTTTCTGTGACAATGAGGTTTCTGTGACAATGAGGTTTCTGGTATGCTCAGATTTCTCAGGCTGCTATAGTCAGGTTTCTGCTATACTTGGGTTTCTGGCATATGAGGTTTCTGGCATAATGAGTTTTCTAGTGTACTGAGGTACCTGGCATACATATGATACGTCTGATTCTATACTCAGGTTTCTACTATACTGAGAATACTAATGTTTCTGGTATCATCTTATTTAAGAATACTTCAAATACTTAGTTATACTCTAACTGATATTGCAATGTTTGGTTATAACTTGAAACTTGTGAGCGAATATGTGCAAATAAATCAGCTTAGAACTTTCCGTTCACATTTTGTCATAGAATTACCTAAAAGCAAGACGTGATAAATGTCATGTGACAAGGCTGAAGTAACTTCAGGTTGAAAATAAAGAAGCCATATACATGTAAGCGCTAAAGGCCTAAAATATTTGCTTTATTTGACTTGTAAAAACATGTCACCAAACGCTACAGTTACATAACACAGAAGTTTAAAAAAAAAAAACCTTTAACAAAACTAGGTCAAGTCTCAGCCATGATGTATTCACTTAGCCACAGCATTAACAGATTTTACTTTTTTCATCAGGATAGAAATAAGGTCATCACAGAATACATTAAATTTGATTAATTTGCGAGTTAATTTTTTGACACAAACTCTGATACTCAAACAAAACAGGTCTGCACCTCTATGATTCCTTTCAGCAGAAAAACATTTGACTTGTTACAAACCTTTTCATCAAGACAAAAGTCCAACAAGCTCAGCTGAGTTAAATTTTATAAATTTGTTGTTGTAAACTATGTGATATCCAAACAAATACAATGTAATGTCTGCGCCTTTATCCATTTTTTTTATCCATTTTTTTAGCGTAACAATGAGCCCTTTCACAAAACTTAGGCTATCACAGTGACATGATCAAATACATGCTGTTATGTTTGGGTAAATTTGTTAAGCAATTTTCTGACCCAGTCTGCCGGTACCAAAACAATGCATGCATGTCTGTAGTAATGTAATAAATTATAAAAGACCTGAAAATCTTTTCTGAATGAAGTTAAATAATTTATTTCTTCTGCAGATAATACCTAATAGGTATGCTTCAATGTTTTATCTGTGTGAAAATGATGAGCATAGCTTAGAGTGAGCCATGACATGGCCCCCCAATGAGAATATAAATAAATAAATAATAATATTAAATAGGTAGACTGTAAATTCAGCGTGTAATTATGCAGTAATACGCTGATGACAAGATAACAATGTGAAATCACCCACCATCTATGTTAAGGAGTAATTGTTCATGGTTGAGTGGTCGTAAAATGTTAGCATATTCAAGTCTAATTAACTCTCTAAAACTATCAGCTAAATAATACTTAGAGCATCTCATTATTCTGTGAAGACCATCATATCTATAGGTAATTGCGGTATGACTATCAATTAGCACCAATTATCTACCACACAATTCAGAAATTTGCATTTAATTTGTAAAAACAGTTGCTTAGCTATGATAATCACAGTATTCAGCCAATTTTCTCCCAATATGATGTCTATTTAACCTACCCAGGGATTTTGGTTCAAAACCTTTTACTTTCCCATAATGGTTACGCCGCCATCAAAAAGGCCGGGACCACATGCAAACCTGATCATTGTATACTTAGAGCATCTCATCATTCTGTGAAGACCATCATATCTATAGGTAATTGCGGTATGACTATCAATTAGCACCAATTATCTACCGCACAATTCAGAAATTTGCATTTAATTTGTAAAAACAGTTGCTTAGCTATGATAATCACAGTATTCAGCCAATTTTCTCCCAATATGATGTCTATTTAACCTACCCAGGGATTTTGGTTCAAAACCTTTTACTTTCCCATAATGGTTACGCCGCCATCAAAAAGGCCGGGACCACATGCAAACCTGATCATTGTATTTGTCAAAAATATAAGCTGCGGTTACATGGGCATTGAAAAGGTGAACTAAACTGAGCCGTCTCTGATCCACATCAGAGTTGGATTTTTTCAATTCACCAATTAATGACAGTTTGCGGTTATAAATACAGCACTTTGACAGCCCTGCCAGCAAGCGTCGCGGTAATCTTGGCACATTGCCAGCTACATGTAGCTTGAGCAAGTGGCTACACAATGGAAAAACACCACAGCATTCCGAGAAAACGTCACGGCATTCCAAGAACGCCACCTGTAGGTGAACTTAACTGATGCAGATTATTGTTTACCCATCAAATTTGGTGGGTCAAAAAAGGCGGACTGTTCTAATCTGGATCAGATTTAGGTTTTGCGTTTACTCAGCCGAAAAAGGTAGACTAAATCTTCCGAAAAAGGTAGACTAAATCTTCCAGATCTGGCTCAGACCCACCAATTTTTGGCTGTGTAACCGCGGCTATAATTTATATACTTTAATGAACAAGGACTTTGCAGTGTCCACACTATCCATCTTACCAGTGACGTCACTACATCCGGCTTCAAAAAAGAAATGACGTTGACCCAAAGTTGGACAATATAAGGGCATATGTACCGAAAAATATTTTATCAGATTTCTCTTCCCCAAAAAACAAACAAAACCCAACTAGAAACCCACAAACAATTCAACAAAGTTAAGCACCAAAACAAAGGCAATCGAGGAGATTTATTTTCTTTTACTTTATAAAGTATCTTGACCAAAGATTTAATATGCGACAAATGTACCCTATAGAAACAATTAAATGTAAAACAAACAAAAATATGGTGCACCGGAGCACCTGTTCATCAGAATTTGCACTGTGATTTTACTTAATTGTTTCTGCGAACTGAGCAAAATTTCAGTCGTGATATTTTGCTCATCCTTGGTTTAGGCCTACCTGCAAACGACAAAGGTTTTTGTAGACTGGGTTTAGGAGACATAAACATCTAACAAATAACTGAATTTAAATCTCCTTACGTCCACATTGTTAATTCACACTTATGCCCATTTTTTGTTACACCTCGAATACAATTTTTACCCCGTGGTGAACAGGGTCTAGATCTTACTCACTCTCTTGTTGGCGCTTTTGTTGTTCTTGTTGTTTTTGT
>JAVFBZ010172966.1:0-16215 GCA_032466195.1 Katharina tunicata | reverse complement strand
GCTCAGACAGAACCTGGCTTCCTGACACCCCTTAGCTCAGACAGAACCAGGCTTCCTGACACCCCTTAGCTCAGACAAAACCAGGCTTCCTGACACCCCTTAGCTCAGACAGAATCAGGCGCTCGACACCACTTAGCTCAGACAGAACCAGGCTTCCTGACACCGCTTAGCTTGGACAGAACCAGGCTTACTGACACCCCTGAGCTCAGACAGAACCAGGCTTCCTGCCCCCCCTTAGCTCAGACAGCACCAGGGCACAGGAGGTTCCCGCCCAACTAGTTTTATGGATTACATTTGTTAAACTTAAAAATATATGTTTTGTTTTAGTTTGGAACCAGAGCGATGGGTTTTCCTTGGAAACTTGTCGGAGTTTACTCACATCCAATGACGTATCCTTTAAACATTGCAGAATATTCAATATATTTGTTAGTGTTTGAAAATTAATTTAATATAAAATGAAAATAAAAAGAGAAAAGAAACAGTGAAATGTTATAGTTGTGAAAAGTTTTGACTTTCAAATATGATAAAGAATAATGAGTTGTGGAAAATAATGTTATCTTTTTTTAAAGACGAACGAGTTTGATTATTTACCGACCTGATGTCCTGATAAACTTATTGAGGAGTCCTGATTTACTTGACGAGTCGTCGTCAACGAATTAATGGACCGTGGTATACGTAGTTAGGGGCCTCATACATGAAGTATAACGAAACGTGATAACTTACATAATTATTTGGGAAATAAAATATCAAACAAGTTTAAATAATTCACAAGTGCTTGTGTTTATTTTTGCGACAAGATAAATTAGATCTGTTCATTAAATATCTTTTAACCAATGAAACAGACGAAGAGAAAAGACGGCGTAGTGGATTTGGTGACTGTGAAGAAAATCTGGGACGACTTAAAAGTCTGGAGAGTGAGTAGAGCTCTAAGTTTATACAAACAACAAATCAGATTCAACTGTTGAATGTCACAGTCTTAAAGCGTGGTATCAATGCTTAAAGTAACATACGCAGTCAAAAATTCTGAATTTAGAGGCTTTTCAATAATTCCATCGACCTACAACATCAAATTTGTAGGTCGAAGGAGAGTTTTATAATAACTAAAAAACTAAAAACTGAATTTTCTGTCAGAATTTTCAATTGGAAATGTGTCAATCTGCTGCCACAGCTCAGACACACTTTGATGTACCGACGTCACTCCTAATCAACCGCGTTAGTCACACCCCTTACAAGGCTCGTTACAAACAAGGTCATTCACCGCGGCTGGATCAAAGTCATTGTGAGCAAATATGGCCAGCCCTCTTACCCTTAAATTTGAATAACTGCTAGATTTCTCCGGGTCCGTACAAGTTTTGTACCCAATGAATAATTTTTATTTAGCGTGACTGTTTTAATTTTTGAACAAACATCAAATCAAAAATACAAATTTTGGGTGCTTATGTGACTTTAATCAAAGCTATTCCGCCTTCAAATTCTGGGGGGACTCTTGTTATCACATACCGGTACTGACAAAACATGTGGTTATTAATAATGTGGTAGGTATATACCAATTACAGAATATTGACCGAAAAAGATGGGACCACTTCCTAGCCTACTACTCGAATGTCACATAAAAAAAACAGAAGAGCCTAAGTCTATATTTAACCTACAACTTCTTCTCTTTGTTTCTTCGCCAGGAAGCCTTCCGAGCGTTTGACAGAGACAAGTCCAGCTCCATTGATACATACGAGTTGGCTGAAGTTTATAAACTCATTGGTATGTATTTGTGTAGATCTGGATGCATTTCATAAATCCTCTACGCATCCTGATACTCGGTTATATATATGGCTTACGATGCTTTCCTAACGAAATGTCGTAGGCCTACTTCTACAAAAGTGTATAACGTAATTATTTTTTTTAACACAAAATATACATGTATATAGACTAATGATCAATGAGCTAAGCTGTTTGTTAGCAACCATGAAGATGCCTACCATTTACTGCGGGATTCGACAATCTTAGGTTAGATTTAAACAACCTATTAATATTGCGTTGTGTAGGTTTATCGGTCAGTCGATCTGTCCTCAAGTCCATAGTGCGGCGTTATGGTGGTAGAGTGGGCAGAATGGGGTTTGAAGATTTCGTGTTGAGCTCCAGTAGATTGGTCGCCATGTACAGTAAGTATACACAGACTCCTGTTTGTTGTCCTCAAGGGCGGGTGTTAAAATCATTAGGATGCTGTTTCCCCAAAAACGTTACATATTCCTCTATTCTATAATTAAGCTACTTAATTATTTTGTGAATTTGTTGTTTAAGCAGATTTGTCACCTAGTATGGCACGTTAAAACCCCCCTATCATCCTTTTTAAGTATAAACCCTACAAAAAACCTATTGTTTTTCCCGACTGCAGTTTAAGCAAAGACAAACAACACGGACCTAGACCGATAGTCTTTCGGGGTTCTTTCTATCATTTATTTAAAAAAAGTTATTTTCTCCCCATGGTTTTACTTAGGAGCTTCAAATTAATATATTTACCTTTAATGCAAAACTACCGTTTTTATTCAACAGGAGCGTTCAAGACATTCAGCAAGAGAGGATCAACTGCAACCCTAGGCGTCAACGAGGTAACTCTAAACACAATAGTTCTATATGGTTAACTGTTGAACAAAATGCATTGATTGATACGTGCTTTAAGGTATTCCAACAGTAGACAGCGACTCTTAACACAACCATAAAATGTGTAGTCACTTTAGCGTTTTTGTTACTATAGAAAGATAACGTTCTTCCAGTGCTAAGTATGAATCATATCTGGAAACGTACTGCCCTTAGCCAGAGAGCTCAATTAAATATAAATAACACACCAAGGCATTTGAAGAGATCACTTCTCTCAACTTGGACGTGTAGAAAACGCTTGTATATGGGGCCTTCTTATGTTCAGAACAAATGGCCAATGACAAGATCAGAACATGGTATATAACTCGCTGAACAGGCAACAAGAGACTGGTGCCATATAACCGGACAATTGTTTTTTGGGTGAAATTCTAATGTCGCCACTAGAAGATCTGCCATCAGACACCAGTCGGTAATTGCTCCCAGAAGATGCCAAATGACTTGTTCACTTTTCTTGGTCAAAACGTGGTGGAAGGCAAAAGCAATAATTATGGCATAAAATAAAATAAAAAGTTATTTATTTACAATTGTTTCAAGTGTTTCTATTAATGCCTTATAACTTATTTTATTTGTAACAGTGGCTTGAAACAACTTTGTACCAGTAACATGATGATACCGTGACGTTTCTTGCAAACATGAAGTGGCATTTGGAATGTGGCGAGCGAAGAAGCATGTGTGATGGTTTGCTAATAGATGTGTTTAAGCTCAGCAAATAACAAAACTATTGGCTCAAGACGAAACCTTGTCCACAAAATGTGTGGAGTATTTCAAAGTCTTTTTGGATGTTGATGAAAGAACACTTGGTAGCTTGTACGGCTAAATTTACAATTCATATATCGATTTGATTCACAAAAGTATACTCATTTTATACTATTAGATTAGAGAATCTCAGACTTATTCTTGATGCACAGCTTTGGCTCTACAAACCGATATCGACAGGAAACAATTCGATTCGTGATCTCAAAGCCGCTCTTGAAGTAACCTCGATTCTGTAAAGATACAGACGTCAAGTGCGATGTGAAGCATAATAAAAGTGACGCCACGGAGCCATAACACCAGCACCAAAGCTGATTGCACCGACGAGGTCAAATGGAATTAATGCCATCTAGCGGATGTTATATAGCTTACCTTTTTCTGAAAAATTAATTGTTCAGTAGAGTAACTAATAAAAGAGTATTTTTCATGAAGTATTGTTTGTAAGAACTAATTAGGGCTGTAGTGTAATAGACATAATAAAGTTTACAGTTACTTAAACCATAGCGTTGTTTCGTTTCTTTGCACCAAACTGATGTTGACTATGTATCCACTTGAAGACACTTTTCAAGTACACCATCATTTTTATTCACGGAGGTTTCAAGCAAAGGGTTATGCGTGTGACCGACTTCCAATCTATTTGCATCAAGAACTGGATTGACTTGATGCTTATCTTTAGTTTGTACTCCCTGCACCCGAGTCTAGAGTAACTCTTCACAAATATAGGATCCCTCTGAGGAAGGGTCTGATTTATGCCAACAAGACTTAAGGTGATTGAGTCAAATGAACTTCAAACGGATCCTATAGTAAGTTGTAATGGAAGTTTGCTCGACGCACCAGGACCTTTAGTCTGTCCTGTAGAGTCATATGGTTGGTTTTGACAAGGACAAGATTTAGGAACACGTGACGACTTTGCACCTTGAACTTTACAGGACTACAACGCTTTAGATATCACGTTGTTTATAGGTGTGGGGATTCTATGAAGAGGGAGTTATTTAAACTGTGACATTTAAGTCTAGCGTTGGGTATTCTATGAAGAGAAGAGAGTTCTTTAATTTGTGACATGTAAATGTATCATTAGCGTGTTTTGGGTGCATATGTCCTCATCAGCCACTCTCACCATGTACTCTCATAACGCACTGATGTCACAGGATGGTCTTAAAGTATACAGCACAGCAGATGGAATAACGACAAAGTTTGAGCAAAGCACAAAGCCAGGGCACATTTTCACATCAACTACAAAGTTGTTTATTATACATTTAAGCATTTGTATACATGAAATTTAAAACATACAAAAAGACACTAGACACTTTATAAGTGAGATTATTGATCTAGAGCATGTCAAATAACATTTATTATAAAGTTAATATTCTAGTTAAAGCTCTCTTTCTAAAACACAGGTAAATCCACAACCCACATATCACAAACCGTAAAACCAAAGAAATAAATAAATGGAAACATTAAAATAAAATGTGGGATGATAAAACTCAAATGATACATGTAGAACACTATGCCAATGCCGAAAATAGAAGTGCCTTAATATTGAATATTTAGCTTAGTCTAAAAAGATGTCAATCAAGATTTCCTTTGGCCAACCGTAGTGTGTTCTTCATCAGCATTGCTATGGTAACTGGCCCTACCCCTCCAGGAACAGGTGTGATAAAACTTGCTTTCGGTGATACACCTACACAAAAGACAAATACCTGATAAGTTTTCTCACAATAACATGATGCTCATGCCTATTTCTCAAATCAAGTCAGAATTGAACTTTTTTATTAATGTAAAATATGATGAAATCAGTTTTTAAAACCCTTCAGTCATTGTGTTTGCATTTGTTCCAATGCTCAATAATTAATCCATTTAGAGAAAAAAATTCAGTAGTTAAAGTATGGATTTATGGTAAGTATTATACTAATGCAAGTTCTAAAAGTTTAATAACAATCGGCCAACACGTCTTATGGTTTTGGGGGTGTATCTGAGATCTTTCATCTGTTCTGTAACTGTATGTCATAACATGTATTACATGGAAATTAAATGTGATTAAACCAATAGGTCTTCAATAAAATCTGAGCAAAGTCAATGAATACATACATAATGCTTAAATATGGGGCACAACAAAGCTCGGATATCACATAAAATGTCAGTGTTTTTTTAGTTTTATGCGGAATAGTTTATTTAAATTTACATGGAAAAGTCATTTTGATTTGATTTGTTTTGTAAGACAATTAGCTGGCAGAACTTAAAGAGTTCATAAACATAAGAGACAGTACACACCTTGAAAGTCTACATCACCAATCAGGTTGGATTTACCAGTGTCTGGGTTGTATAGCCTGGAGAAGCCCACATCAATGACCACAGCCCCTTCCTGCACCATGTCCCCTGTGATTAGGTGAGGTACTCCTGTACCTGATATGATGATGTCGGCCGTCCTTGTGCACTCAGATAACATCTTAGCAGAGGTGTACCGATGACATATAGTCACTGTGGCATCACCTAGAAGAGGAAGAAACAACAACAATATATGGATGACAGCATTTTTAACAGAAATCACAATAGAACAGAAATCACCAGGTCTACTGCTTGTTTATAATAGAAAAACAGATACAGATTTTATGTCTCAGAGCCAAGGTCCAAAACAGTTTGAACTCTTTCTTTGGTGTTGGGCCAACACGACTAGAAGTGAAATATGTTTGTGTCCTTAAGAATGAAAAGGACTGAAAGTCCCAATAACTCATTTATCTTGTTCACATTGCGCAAAGAACAATTAACTCATTTATCTTGTTCACATTTGCTAGAAGAACAATTAACTCTTTGACTGATATATGAACTAACATGCAGTAGGAATCTGTCACTGGCGCCAATTAATGTTTACCTCAATGTGATATTTTGGGTGTAACAAATTCAAGTATCTAAGTTAGCAATGTTAATTACCACTGAAACAGTAAAATGTTGAGGTCATGCGAACAGACAGACTGACAGTAGGACAGCATCCCGACATAATCTCATCTAGCATAAAATGCTTTCAGAACAACCTTTAATTTCATCTTCCAGCACAACCCCCTTTGACCTATAATGATACTAGGATGATTCTAAGATCTGAGCTTTCACTCTGACAATTAGGATTCAGGTAGATACCTCCATTAGAGAGCTTCCTTCCATCGGCCTGCAGTATGATGGCTAGAGGTAAACAAACATGTTTGGATCGCCCCACTATTGTCACCTTCTTCCCACACGTCTCTATACCTACAGCCGTGGATAAAGAACATTAGTATTATAGGAGTATTACTACCATGAGAGTGTAATACTAATGTTTTTAATTAATTTATTAACAAATTAATTGAGCTTTACTTCAAACTTAATGTTATTTCACTTACATGAAAACACCAGAGCCCAACAGTTGCAGAAACCCACCCTTCATGCCACTGACAACAAACAAATCAGTTTCCCGATTCTCAGAAAGCACCAGAGCACAGGAAGCTCATGTCCAACCACGCACAACACCTATTTTCAAACAGTATAAAAGAGTTCTTATTTGTTCATGTCAGTATAATAGACTTGAACATATTATTGTAAGGTTTAGTATAAACTGATAATCACTGGCGAATACTATACAACATTTAAACGGTTGGTTCATTTTAACAGGCTCTATAAGAATCCTAATAACAAGACACCTGAAACAAGGCTTTAATTGGTTCAAACCAGCATTACCTGTTCTGTGTAGGATCTCTAGCACTGCAGCAGGTGTACAGGGTAGTACTGTTTCTACATCACAGAGTATCTGCCCCATATGGACCACATGGAAACCGTCCACGTCTTTATGTCTGGTAACGGCGTCACACACACTCCTCTCATTAATGTGCTCAGGTAACGGGAGCTGAACAAGGATTGCATCCACATCGCCTCGCCTGTTGAGATTCTCTATCGTCTGAAGCAAGTCCGACTCTGTGACCGTATCAGGAAGATTGATCTCCTCACTCTGTATCCCTGCATAGAGACAAGGGTCGTGCTGTTTCATATTACATAAATAATATTATTATATGACTTGATCCATTGGCTGAAATGTTTCCTCGTGGTCAAAGTGTGACCCGTAATATTGGCTTGAGGTGTATAACTCCTGCTACTCTCCCTACCAGACAGCAGCCACCTTTCCTACCACACAGCAACCACTCTCCCTAGTTAAGGCCTTTTAATTAGTCTATACAGTTATACAGACCCAGAGACCTTGGCCTCTGTCTATATCAGCTTCCCTGGCTCTGTACCCTCCGGCGCTGACGTCTCCCTCCCTACCGTACAGCAGCCACCCTCCCTACCATACAGCAGCCACCCTCCCTACCATACAGCAGCCACCCTCCCTACTGAACAGAAGCCAACCTCCCTACCAGACAGAAGCCAACCTCCCTACTGTAAAGCAGCCACCCTACCTACCGTACAGCAGCCACCCTCCCTACTGTACAGAATCAACCCTTCCTGTTGCACAACAGCCACCCTTCCAACCGTACAGCATCCACCCTCCTTACCGTACAGTAGTCACCCACCTTACCGTACTGCAGCCACCTTCCCTAACGTACAGTAGCCACCTTCCCTAACGTACAGTAGCCACCCTCCCTACTTTTCAGCAGCCACCCTCCCTACCCTACCGCAGCCACCCTTCCTACCATAACAGCTACCATCCCTACCAGACAGTAGCCACCCTCCTTACCGTTCAGCAGCCACCCTCCTACCATACAGAATCCACCCTTCCTATTGCACAACAGCCACCCTTCCAACCGTACAGAATCCACCTTTCCTACCATACAGAATCCACCCTTCCTATCACACAACAGTCACCCTCCCTACCATACAGCAGCCAACCTCCCAACTGTACAGCAACCACCTTTCCTACCGTACAGTAGCCATCCTCCCTACCGTATAGCAGCTACCTCCTTACTGTAAAGCAGCCACCCTCCCTACTATACAGCAGCCAGCCTCCCTACCAGACAACAGTCACCCTCCCTACCATACAGCAGCCAACCTCCCTACTGTACAGCAGCCACCCTTTCTACTGTACAGTAGCCACCCACCCTGCTGTACAGCAGCCACCCTCCCTACTGTACAGTAGCCACCCTCCCTACTGTACAGTAGCCACCCTCTCTACTTTACAGCAGCCACCCTCCCTACTGTACAGTAGCCACCCTCCCTACTTTACAGCAGCCACCCTCCCTACCCTACTGCAGCCAACCTTCCTACCATAACAGCTACCATCCCTACCGGACAGCAGGCATCCTCCATTCCCTACAGAGGCCACCTTCACTACAGTACATAGTTCATGCACTGGCTTCTGTCTTTTATTATAAAATTAGAAAAGAACTACACAGTAACATATTTGGTTCACATAAAACAATTAAATATCATACTCTTAAGTTAAATATCATCTAAGTGACATACGACCATATAAGTTATTATTAGGGTAAGGTTATTTATATTATGAACAGATGACAACCTATAGTCTGTGGTTATATAGGTCTATTACTGTATGATCTGTACCTGTATTAGCAGCTGTTTTGATCTTATTCCTCACATACGTTTGACTAGCAGCATCTTCCCCAACCAGAACCACACTCAACAGAGGGATTCGTCCTCGCAGTTTAGATAACGTCTCAATCTCAGGCTTTACTTCTTTTAAGATTTGATTAGCTATAGCTTTTCCTTTTATCAACTTCCCATAGGACCTGAGCTCATAAAAAAAAAACCTTACAAAATATCATAAATGCCCGGGCAAACAGAAATTACAATACTACCGAAAAAAAGTAAAAACTTTGGTTGTAAAAATATTGTGATAAGATTTCAGTTGCTGAGCATAAATCAAGTATTTGTTATTGATATCACTATCCTTGTTTATGCAACACATTGTAGGCTTGTGTAGGTTATCCTGTGTGGATGTGATGTATATGTGAATACGTGGAGGTCACAGTTATTAACAGTTAATCTGAAGGAAATCCATGACGATCTAAATAAACATAAGATTAGGCAGTGAGCTCACATATGTTTAAGTCGACATCATGATGATTCTGTTATTGTCACAAGGAGCTGTTTCCTGTTACATACTGACTGTACATATTTCCTTACTTACATAATGGGTTAATCGTTGTCTGTATGTATTCAAAAGTAGGGAGAATATTTGGGACATTAAGACAAACTAAGTGTGTGTCTGTTACCTATTTGTTGGATAGGCACCAACAGGAACTTACTTCCCACACAAATGGACTGGTGTACCTAGGTTCACTCAGTGAGTTAAGTTAACTTACATGTAGGCCTACATGACCCAGCACTCATTCCATACATCAATCATGCGCAATAATTTACTAATAAGTTAAGGTCCGTCTAATTGTAGAATTTTTCTGTCAACTGAAACTTTTAAAAAGTTTATGTTGGTTCATAAGTTAGGGTTATTTAAGTGTTTCTTTTGGTTTAGGGATATGATTATGCTTATCTTAAGGGGTTTTATTAGCTTCAGGGACCATTTTAAAAAGTGACAGGCTAATTCTACAGTAGGTCTAAATCTAAAATTCCACATCTCATTCTGCAAGTAAGGCTCTTGTTGTCATGC
This sequence comes from Katharina tunicata, assembly GCA_032466195.1. Lineage (NCBI taxonomy): Eukaryota > Metazoa > Mollusca > Polyplacophora > Chitonida > Mopaliidae > Katharina > Katharina tunicata. The sequence goes on along the minus strand of JAVFBZ010172966.1, from coordinate 6,227 downwards.
TATTTAGTCAGATGTCATTGTATAACTGCAGTCACGATAGAAAATGACTACCGGTATTATATTTTATATAGCATATATCTGTGGCTAGTCTCATCCATAGCACCGTAGGGCGAAAAGTTTGCATGGTAGGACCTAGTTATCGGTAGACTGATTGCCAAGACATAATTCTGCTGTTACCGGTATGGTGAAGACTGAAGAAAAAGTCGTCTGCTTCTCAAACCATGAACGGAGAGTCCAAATGTCTCTGGGTTTTGTCTGATTTCATTAAAACTCGTTTTATGCGTCAGTTTTCTAGACTGGTGAAAAAGTTGAACTAAGCGTGTTTTTGCGAAGAAGTTTTGCAGTAGATTTTGGAAGATAACACAGTTTGAACACAGTGTAGACGTCATTTTCCTATTTCATGTATCAGGTAATGAAATGGTCTCATCCTTCTCTCTCCGCGCAGATAAAAGGCACCACTACGCCAGGTTTGCCGGCGTGTGTCTGTCATCGGTAACCAATCAGAATCAAATAAAATAGCAAATACGGATGTTTCATTGGTGGATATAGAGTTGGCGAATTGGGTCAAGCTTGCCTAGCAGTAATCAAGGAGAACTAGACAAGTTGGCCTACAAGTTAGGACACTGAAAAGGACATATATAAAAATCAAGGGAATATTTCGCAGTTTTTATTTTAAGTTAAACAGAGATGTGTTTATTACCTCGTTTTAAGTAGACAAAAGATTATTTTGAAATATTGTGTAGACATTAATATTGGTTTCAGATAAATATATTGCAGAGAAATAAACAATCTTGCAGCAGATGCATGTGTGGGTTTTATAACCAACACAACGAAATCAGAACACCCAGTGATGTAGGTGAGGATCATGTGAGATCTGGGTCAAGTTACGGTCAAAGATGGCAGCGTCAACAAGCGAAGTAGATTGTCGTTTGGGGGAGGGGGCCGGAGATAGTCAAACTCTATCTGACCACACGCAACTGAATGGAACAAACGATCTAAAGAGTGAAGCATGGCCTCCCACCTCAGTAGTTCCAGACAAGGAACAAGTTCCAGTGTACAAAACGAGAAGAAAACGTAAGTTTTAAACAAGTAAACACTATAATTATTGACAGTAGCTTGTGTCATTTTGATTCATTTTGTGTCTGAAAAAAAAAGCCGGTACCCCCACTTATCACAAAATTAACAATTTTGACATGGCAGACCCCATTGTTGAAATGTCAGACTGGCTGCAAACGCATATGAGCAAAAAGTTTTTATTGACAGTTGTTCTAGATAGTTGTGTATACGCAGTTTTCAGAACATAAATTCGCTAGTTCTACCGTGAGCCTCTGTAGCTCAGTCGGTTAGAGCGTTGGCCCTGCTAGCCAGAGACCCGAGTTCGAATCCCGGCGGAGGCAAGCAAAATTTTCTTTCTCTACATTTATACATAAAAATATATATAGGCCTACATTGAAATTAATACTTCAGCTGTTAACCTAGCTAGTGCGTAAACTTACTCATCTGTTGCAGGTGATGTGGCTGGTGATTTTAAGGCTCTAGTGTTGCATAGCATACATTAACACTTGAACAAAGCCATACCGAGCTGAAGCTGTAATCTTTGTTAACATTCCTTAATTAAATTGTAATGTACGTGTTTATAAATACTGAAAACAGTACAAGGTATAGTAAAGTGCATACCTTTAGTTCTCCCTTTTAAGATTTTTGGGGGCCCGCGCGGTGGCTCAGTGGTAAGCGCGTCTGACTGCAGATCCTCCTTCGATGTACCGCACAGGTTCAAGGCTTCGGCAATCGCGGGAGGCGTTTTTTACAAGGTTTCCTCCCGGTTTTCCGCCGTATTGAGTAGAGTAGAGTAGATTAAGAAGTGGAGAATCCGTCGTCATATAGATGAAATAAATTTAAGTACGACGTTAAACACCAAACAAACAAACAAACAAACAATGAAATTTTTGTTTTCAACCAGTTGTCTTTTTCTGATTGCTTGGGGGACAAAAACTTAAGCAATAAAATGTTTTTGCGATACTGTTAATTTTGAACATAGGCTTACATGTAGAAGATTTTAAGTTTTTCAAAATTATTTTTAAGAGTTCGGACAACCCAAAGTTATCAAGGCATCATGTTTTCACTCTGACTTTTCCTCAAGGTAACACAATTAGAATTGAGTTACACCATTGTATAAGTCTTCTTAGACCTGTTTGTTTGAATTGCCGAAATCATCAACAATTTGCTGAGGAAAAAGTCGTTGCTGTCTCCATGTTCTCTGTGTTTGGCTAATCCATCATTGAAATTAGACACTGTTGTTCTACATCAAACTTAGATCCAGTTGAGATTTAGCTTTCAATTAGGGATTATTGTGCAACTAACATTGACTGTATCAGTTATTGTGGTTAATTTGAATATTACATTAAAATTGAGAGACAAGGAACAAGACTGGGTTATTATGTTATGCCACCGAGAGACAAGGAACAAGACTGGGTTATTATGTTATGCCACCGAGAGACAAGGAACAAGACTGGGTTATTATGTTACATGTATGCCACCGAGTGTAAAACATGTAGAGTCTATGTTTTAATATGAAAAGTTTTCTGCTTTACATAATTGAGTTACAGAATACATTGTTCCAAACTGACACATTTTAGACTGATATGCACTTCTTAGAACAGTGTGTTTGAGAGTTTAGGTCTTTTGTTTAGTAGACTGAGAGCAATGTGTTCAGTATCTTTATTGAGCATATATAATCACTGAAAAAATAGGTTTAAACATTGCTCATTGCATCTGATATCTATGGGTGTCCATAAATTATAACAGCCTCCAACTCAACTGTTTATTGTTTAGTTATAGCTGATTACAATTTTAGTTTGAATACAATTCATTTATGTGTTTGGTGAGATAAATATTCCATGTAGCAGTCAGCTGAGATAGGAGTTTCCATTGCCATCAGCTGTCAGAGCTGCCATGTGTCTGAGGCTGACAATAATAAAAGAGTTATCTCCCTTACACCAGCTGCATCTATTATGTTAATGAAGCAGTGCTACATTAGCTTGTACAGATGTATGTGTTGTGTGGAAATAAATCAATAAACATGATCCGGGTTCTGTAGATCAATAAACATCAAATTTGTTTCAGAATTCTGTCTGCAAAGTCATTTGGCATTTTGGTAAAACTCATTTTCTGAGAAGAGACCATGAGATAATTAAGAATTGATTATGAATTGTGATTATGCTGGTTCTGTAAGAGAATGCTATACAGTGGATGTGCTGTAACGTGTGGATACTACCATTCTTCAAGTAGCTCCAGATAAATGCTTTATTAAGCTCTGAGGAACAGTCAGAGCTGTGCATAGAGTATAGACTGCCATTTATGTTTATACAACCGTGATACCAGTAGAGTTCTTCACATTTATTGTCGGATGCCAGTAGTCTACAGAAGCTGTTAATAGGAATATCATCTAAGCTGGATGGCAGGTTTTAATTCTCTCAGTTAATGCTGCTATTATATACAATGTGATTACTATTAAAACTGCCCTGACTGCGCAGACTGGTTATGTTGTGTCCAGTCTACAGCTCTGATTAACATGTGATAACCTGGTCCGGCAATCATTGCTGTATCTAACCATTGGGCTGGTAATGTAAACAGATCACAACAACTACAACAGCATTACCCAGACATCCATCCCATGTATTAATTCAAGATGGCCGAGGAGACTATATATTTGTGTAATTTCCGGGTGTCTGTTGACGGAGATTGGTTATGTCTGAAGGAATTAGCCGACGTCCAGCTGGAGATAGCTCCCATGCTCTCCCCTGAAGATGGTAATATCTCAATACTGATTCTTCAAATGGCAGACATCACTTATTAATGTTCTTACCACCTGCTTTTGTAGACCTGACGTAAGCCTGTAATATTAAGGACTGGCTTCTCTGCTGCCGTTTTTTTAAAATTTCAACGCTATTAGATATGTAAAGATGTGTCAGAAAACTAATTAGTGGATTGCTAACTTTACCATATGTTGTCAGTGATATCCCTTTACTAATTATTTTGATACTGAATATTATAATTGTAAAACTTACTATTCAATAAATGGCATAGGAATGGTAAGTGTTTGTACTTTGCAATTATGCCAACTTGTCAAACTACCAACAAGACAGGATTAATCTACTCTTGCATTGAAGGGTGTGAAAATTAGTTTAAATTTGGTGTTTATGATTAGTATTGGAGATGTAAAGCATCAGGTGGCATCATAAACTGTATCAGCTCCCCATCAGCCCTTTGTACTTATGTCCTTCTATTGGGTGGATTGAAAACCTTACTAGAAATATCACAATTGCTCCCCGTCAGTCCTTGGTACTTATGTCCTTCTATTGGGTGGATTAAAAACCTTACTAGAAATGTCACAATTGCTCCCCATCAGTCCTTTGTACTTATGTCCTTCTACTGGGTGGATTAAAAACCTTACTAGAAATATCAGAATTGCTCCCCATCAGCCCTTTGAACTTATGTCCTTCTATTGGGTGGATTAAAAACCTTACTAGAAATAGCACAATTGCTCCCTATCAGTTGTCATCCAGATATGAAGTATCATGTTCTAAGTACTTCCAATGTATACAGTTCACATCGGACGCTACTGTAGAACTATAGTTTTTAGCGGCCATTGTGACGTAATTTCCTCACTTACATGCATTACTTATATACGAGTGAAATATCCGGATTTTACTTCCCTGAGATTAAGAATATTGCACCAGTTAAATATCAGTTGAATTTTCACCATAAACTGTTTGTGTCAAATGAATTTGCTTCTTTAATCACGCATAACTTCCATTTAAAATTATAATTGGTCTATGAGATCATGTACACCGGGACAATGTGACGATGTAACTTTGAATAAATCAACACATGCACGGCAGCTCCGTTGTTAAGCGTTAGATTAGCGAGCCTCTTTCACTGTACCCTGAATTTGTTTGATTCTTCCTGTGGGCCTTACAGGTACATGTAGGTAAGTAAGAGAAGTTTTCCAGTGGCTGTTCAGCTCCACCCCAATTACCCTGGAGCTGCCACTGTTTCTTCAGCTCCACCCCATCTGAATTATCCTGGAGCTGCCACTGTTTCTTCAGCTACACCACATCTGAATTATCCTGGAGCTGCCACTGTTTCTTCAGCTCCATCCCATCTGAATTACCCTGGAGCTGCTACTGTTTCTTCAGCTCCACCCCAATTACCCTGGAGCTGCCACTGTTTCTTCAGCTCCACCCCATCTGAATTACCCTAGAGCTGCCACTGTTTCTTCAGCTCCACTCCAATTACCCTGGAGCTGCCACTGTTTCTTCAGCTCCACCCCATCTGAATAACCCTAGAGCTGCCACTGTTTCTTCAGCTCCACCCCATCTGAATTACCCTGGAGCTGCCACTGTTTCTTCAGCTCCACCCCAATTACCCTGGAGCTGCCACTGTTTCTTCATGCTGAGACCCCCTATATCAATGTGTGGAGAAAGACAACCTGTTAACAAGTAGATTAATATTATATACCTGCTGAGACGCCCTATATCAATGTGGAGAAAGACAACCTGTTAACAAGTAGATTAATATTATATACATGCAATAAAATCTTCTGATAAATTATTTCTTTATTTCTCTTTTATGTCTGGCATGCGTTTCTAAAAACTGTACATGTTTATCTGCAGGTCGAGACCCAATTACTGTTGAGAGGGCTAACCTGTTAACCATGTCCAAGCTGATCATCAAAGAGTTGATAGATTCCTCGCTGTCACAGGGTCGCATGCTGGATAATGATCATGTGCCGCTCCAACAATTCTTTGTTGTTTTGGAACATGTCTTACGCCATGGCATTAAACGTAAGATGTTTATCTTGTGAATTTTAATTGTGAAATGTCAGGAATTTTCAAAATGTTGTCATTTGAATGGAATAATCAGAAATCAGGCTAGCAGAGGACTTGTCCACCAGCTGACCAGTTTGTTGTGCTGGGGGCCTGGGACAGGGTCAATGGGGCCCACCAGCTGACCAGTTTGTTGTGGTGGGGGCTTGGGACAGGGTCAATGGGGTCCACCAGCTGACCAGTTTGTTGTGGTGGGGGTCTGGGACAGGGTCAATTGGGTCCACCAGCTGATTAGTTTGTTCTGGTGGGGGCCTGGTACAGGGTCAATGGGGTCCACCAGCTGACCAGTTTGTTGTGGTGGGGGCCTGGGACAGGGTCAATGGGGTCCACCAGCTGACC
>JAVFBZ010172955.1:5275-16216 GCA_032466195.1 Katharina tunicata | reverse complement strand
TATCTATCAAGCATTATCTATCTGAGGGTCGTGGCGTTTTAGCCACATGCGATGAGCTGGACTTGTCTGTAGGATGTAGGATCATAGATACAGTAGCACTCTTACAGCCTAGACTGCTGTGCAGTATAAAAAAAACCCCCAAAAAACAAACAAATTAGATAATACGCAATACAAATAAACAAAATAGTGGTAATTCAACCAACAATAACAAGACAATATACAATACAAATACAGTAATAGTAATTCAACCAGCAGTAACAGTAACTAGATAGATAAGTTTGATCAGTTTCATTTGGCCAGTTTAGAGACTAGTTAATAACTTTCAAGTCACTTTGCTTGTGCCTAGCCAGCTTGCTGGTGGTGGCATTAGCACTGTGTAGTTTGTTTAGAGCTAACTAAAGCTGCCTCTTGGCACTGAAGGGAGCTTATCTCTTTTGTTTTTTTTATTTGTTTTTTCTCAAAGAACATGAATACAACACATACAGCATTCAGACATATTTAATTTCCACAACATTTTTAGGATTAATTCATTGGGAGGTTTACAATTTAACCAGGACATACCGTTGCTTTGCTTGTATTTGGGTGGTCTTGTGTAGGTTCGTCCCTTTAACAGTATGTCAGTCTGGGGACGGTTGAGTTTGAAGCTAATTATGAAGATCAATAACGTTCAGCCTATTGACATTAACCACCATTTAAAGGACAAGTTGGGCAGCGGCCCTAGCGTTTTAAAGGGGCTAGTTCATGTTCACGGCAATATCTGGAACATTACTGTTGCCAGCGAACAAATAAAGAACCAAATTCTTGACGAACCATTTATCATTCGCGACACCGAATGCCAGGTGTACGAAGTTGAGCAATCGCGTATACTAGTAATAACTAATGATCAAATTTCGTCGGTTTTGAAGGCTCACGGGACGGTATACATTGTCGAGCGGGAGTCCTATCAGTTCGATAGAACCTTAGAAAATGGGGTACGACGTATCTGGATGAGCGACCGTAAGTCTCCTATTCCAGAAGCCATTTGGATCGGCTCTAGCTTCCGTTTGCCAGTTTGGTATAGAGGGCAAGTACGCGCATGTCACATCTGCGAAAGTTGTTCTCACCTTAAAAAGGACTGTCCTTTGAAAGACAAATGTCTTATTTGTAAAGAAAGTTCACATTTCCAAAAAAACTGTCCTAAATTGAACCCTTGTGTGGACTCTGACATAGATGATAGTGATCAAGATATACAAATGAGCGATGGTAATGACGATAACGATTTGATAGATTTAGATAACTCAGATGAGAAGGACATTACAATGAATGATAATACTGACAAATTCACAACTAATGGGAAAAGTACGAATGTAGAGAACGAGGCAGAAGTGCCTCAGGATAGTTTGGTCGAAGACCTCTCTTTAAAGCAGACAGATAATCAACCATCGGCAGAGTGTCAGTCTAATGAAACTCTGTCTCAGTCTCTTTGGAGTGAAGATGAATTTCAAACTCCAAGGGAAGGTGATGTTGACTGCATTAAAAAGAAAAATAGAAAGGCCGGTAAACATAAGCAGGGTGAAGTTTCCCCTGGGAAGTCTGTCTCTAAAAAACACAAAAAAGAAAGTAATTATTTGCAAATTGCTACCCAAGACCTATGGTCCGAAAGCAATGATGATTCCGAAAATAAAATAACAAAAACTGACACACAAACCCTTTGGGGTTCTAGCTCTGTTGAAGGTGGATTAGCTGAGCCACCCCTCATTGCAGATACAACCGATACACAGACTCCAGTGGAAAATGAAACCATGGGGGAATCCATGTCGGAAATGTGAGACTATTGCTGGTGACCTGACTGATGAATCGGTGCCAGCTTACACTAATGGGATGGGTGAAGTCTTAGTACCAGTTAAAAAGTCACTCGGTATACATTACAGAACAATGAGAAAAAACAGTAGTCTACACAAAATAAAAAGTCAAATGAGAGTTGAAGTTCTTTCACAGGAAGAATTTGCAAAACGAAAGGCATTAGTGAAGAAAAAGTCGAAAAGAAAGGAATAATTTCCGATAATGGGTTTAAAAATTATTTCAAACAATACACAGGGGCTGCTTTCTCCATGGAAACAGTTTACTCTGAACAAACAGTTTGGGGGTTCAAAAGTTACGATAGAGTTCTTGCAAGGAACACACTTCTGCAATGCGAATGATATAAATGAATTTGAAAAGGCTACAAAAGGCACATTTATATGTTCTACTGGTACTAACCATAGAGCTGGAACAGCAATTTTGTTTTTACCTGCATTTTTCGACTGTGGGCCTATTGTGTCTACTGCTGTAGATCCCAACATATACACCACAGTGGCGTCAATTTTGTATCGATTTAATCATAGTCATTGGGGATGCTAACGGTGTTGTCCTTGGGGGCGACTTCAATTGTGTTCTAGATCCGAATCTGGATCGCGGATCCAGATGCACCGTCTCTTCTGATTCCTCTGTAAGGGAATTGTTGTCAGCAATCAATAAATATGACCTGATTGATTCCTTCAGATTTTTACATTCATATGAAGCAGAGTATACTTTCCAGGGGGGAAAACATCTACACGGTTAGATAGGTTGTACGTAAGTAAATCATTTAAAGGTCATTTGGTTCCTTGTAACCATGAAACATCGGCTTTTTCGGATCACGCTATGGTTATGACTTCCCTCGACTCCGGGGATTTGGTCACATCCTCTGAAACCGGGACTATTTTAAATGTTTTGTTTACAGGGATTCCCATCGACTGTATGGCAGATAAACCGTCAAAGGTGAAACGAGTGTAGAATTACGTCACGTGATTACGTCGACAGGGCTTCCCTTTGCGCAGTGATATATGTAAACAGACCCTGCGTTTATGTTGAATACCGTTTCTATTCATTATGACTTGTTTGTTTTTAGACATGTATATTACACAAAACGTGACATTTGATCAAATAAAGACATTAAACAGCGTTTTTTATAAACTTGGCCACTATCGCTGCACTATATTAAATAGCGGCCTCTGCTTTGTTCTAAGTAGTCCTTCGTCCCTTTGAGCCGAGTGTCCATGAAACTTTGACAAAATTTCCCGAGAATGCTGATTTTTACAACCCGACGACATTTAAACGTCAAACGTTTTTTATAGTATAAACTTGGCCATGATCGCTGCACTGTTTTAAATAGCGGCCTCTAGTTTGTTCTAAGTAGGCCTAGTCCTTCGTCCCTTGGAGCCGAGTGTCCGTGAACGTTTGATAAAATGTCCCCAAAAAGGCCGATTTTTTCATTAAATATTAAAGGTAAATGTTAAATAGATTATAATGACAGTGCGGGTAAGCGCCATTGTATCAGCTCTCGTTGTCTGGGGTCGGACTTCGTATCAATCTCGTTCTTCAAGCTCGATTGATACTGCAGTCCGACCTTAGACAACTTGAGCTGATACATAGTCGCGTATCCCGCACTGTCATTATAATCTTTATATATTCAGCAGATATTCAGCAGACAATGGTCTATCAATATAAAATAATTCCATTTACTAATGTGTCAATGTATATATATATTACAATATTATGCGACTTACTTTTAAATATATATTACATTATTTATGTATCAGTCAATGTTATGCTGAATAATTGAAATAAACAGACATTAAGCTACTCAGAGCATTTACCATTGAATGATATATAATGCAATTGGAATGCTAACAGAATCAATCAAAACAAATTCATTAATTTATATTCTACGATGCTAGTTTTTATAAACATCTATACAGTATAAATTTATCGATGATTATAAACATATAGTATTTTCGCCCTGCGTATTGGAAGTAATTAATTGATTTATAAAAAAAACTGTAGTGTTAATGGTAATTAGTAATTATACACAACTGATATTTTAACATCATGCATAATTTAGCAGTAGTTTTTTTATTCTGTCAGATTTAACTAAAACAAATACATATACTCATAATACAATCCAAATATGAGGTAAAGTTTATTCTATTGTCACACTCATTCAACAGCTACCATGTTAGGGCATACATTGGAAGAAATAATATAAGATTAAGAGATTTCAAAATAGACAATGTAATACTTATCAATGCAAGGGAGATAATGCTAATGTCAGGGGAGATAATGATGGTGTCAAGGGAGATAACGTTGCGGTCAAGATTTAGTGAAGCAATCAGTCTAAATTCAGATCAGGTAAGGGTTTAAGTAAATATGCTAATGTACAAATATTGAGTAGTTCTCAATTTTGTTCAATCTATGTATGTGAGGTTGACTGTTACAGCAGAATAGTAGTTTAATTGACTATAGAAGTAAAGTAAAGTACCAGTATAAATGCTTTAAGTACTGTTACCATCAGATAACTAAATACTGAAATGTTAATATGATTGGATAATAATGTAAATATATTTGTAAACAGTAGTGCAGAATTATAGTACTATTACATAATTCTGAAAATAATGATACTTTTACATAATGCTGAAAATAATGATACATGTGCATAATACTGAAAATAATGATACTTGTACATAATACTGAAAGTAATGATACATGTGCATAATACTGAAAATAATGATACATGTGGTTATTGATGTGAACAATGGTACCTGTAAATTGTCATTGTAATTGAAGAAAATGAGACTATAAATGCAGTTACCAGTGGATAATATTGTATACATATTATAAGTAGATAATATTTAAGATAAGGAGAGATAAGATATAGCTGTAAATAAGGATAATAGTATATTATGCCATAGTAATGTTAATAACATAAATATATCATAGATGTGGGTGTTGTTACAAAATGAATATATAGATCATTTACTCGAATGTAATTTGTATTAAATTCACCACTGATAATTGCTAGACAGGCGATGTATTCCAATATTCGATAAATTATATGAATCCAATGTAGCAATTCAACACATTCGTGTAACTGGATTTCATCAGGGTTTTGAACGAACGTTTTGTGGTGGGAATGATGTGGCGAATCTCTGATGCTTAAAGAATATTAAATACTTTGAGCCAGTAGCCATACGATTGAATAGTGTGTATCCCAATTCTATTAATTTGATGACTTCATTTTGTAACTTGTTTCTGTGGGCGCATATGGATCTCCCCAAACCAAAAACAAAAGGAACACGAAATAACTAATTGCATATACATGTACATACAAATTATTCAACATTCCAATATATTGGAGTATAAAACACATGTGATATATTGGATATATAAAATAATTGTAACTTTTACCATACACGTCTTGAATATAAAGACAGAAAATTATTGAGTTTGTGCAAACATATTTAATATGTTTAATACTGCAACCCTTGGTCTGATAATTCAAAGTATTTTATTTCATGTAGAGACATCTCACAGGCCCATGACGTAATACTATCGATTCATTTTTGAGTTATTAAGTATTAACTTATTAATTGCGGATGTGTTGTAGTGTCCTGGTTTTGTCTTAATGTCTTGTGTTTTGCCACTACCACTAAGAGTGGTGTCGTTTACCTATAGGGCTGGCACGCCTTCATATGTCTAAAATAGCCTTACGTACGGCGTAAAACCCCACGATCAATCCACCAAATTAACAATCAGGGCTGCACCGTGGCTCAGTTAGTTGACCGTTGGACATCTGAGTCCCTTTCACTGTACATGGCTTATTGGTTTGAATAGGCTCTGTAAGTCTCGTTCACTTCTGCTTTACTTCCGGGTACATCCTCGAATCTGTGGCACTCTGTTTTGATTAGTGGTCTTGGTGTTCTACCTAAATAAAAAAAATTAGCATGTACCCGGAACTGGATGGAATCTTGGGAAATCTCTTCTATCACATGACGGGACTGACTTACAGACCCTATTGCCATGTCGACCGAAAGGGAAGTATAATTGTGAAGATTTCCGGTGGGTGAGGAGATCACGGATCAAGGTTTCTTCTCGGTTTCCCATTATACACCGGCAACGCAAAGTGAAATACCCTTGATACGTTAATACGTTAAATTCGTTAATACGCCACTCCAATTTACACTTAATAAAATTAACAATAAATTAACCATCACTCTCTATTTAATAGAATATCGAAAGTAATTAAATAAATATGTTCATAGAGATCAAGCCCGCTGGTGAAAAACATTACTCACCATTACAAGGCAACCAACTAATTTAGGTGTTGGGGAGTGTCTCTCCTCTGTACACGTTCATATACGTATATTGTAGGTTTAAACTTATCACGAAAATTAAGTTAAAGGAGAAGTCCATGTAAAAATAAAGTAGGGTAGAAATGATGAACTGTTTACAAATATAGTCTTCAATGTATCTTGCGATTTTGCTACCCAATTGTTTTAAATCAAAACATTATGTTGTTGTTGGTTGTATCTGAACACGTGTTAAAAGTTGCTTCAGTGCATTGAGACAAAGCAAAGCTTCCTCAATCATATAGCTCTCCGTGGAGCAATAGGGAGCGGAGTTGTTTTAGTGTACTATTTAACGTCATGTTAATGTCCTGTGGTGTCTTTTTTGCAGTGTCGGTTACGTGGTTTCCTCTACCCACTGGACTGAAACATTATCATATGAGTGAAATGACATTAAGCACAGCGTAAACCCCCAACAACGAAACTTTGGGGGCAAAACTGGTTTGGTTTTCCATGGTGGAACAATGGGACAGTAACATACAAAATAGATCGGACGAAAAACTAAAACGCAAGCAAGATTTGTCTTATGTGTCGTAAATCAAACTCATCGAATGACTACCCTATATCAGTCGTGTCTTAAGTAAAAAACATTAACAGACAACAGCATATGTGGATAATATCTTATGCAAATATTTATTTTCAATATTGACCATAAAACCTTTTATCTCTGTCAAAGTAATTTTTCTACCAAAACAACAAATCAAAGCAGAGCTAAATGTCTATTCGAGGCATTCTTCTGATGCATGTACATTGATATTTTCTGAGCACTTTCTGTGAAAGGTGTTTTTAAAAAAGTTAAACTGTATATTCTAAAACTCGTTCCGATCGAACAACAACGTGTTGATCCGAATAGCCGTTAACCTTGCACATGCCTCGTGACGTAAGAACGATGTGTGACGATCGATGGTTCGAATCATCGGTTGAAGTGACCACTGATAGGTTAGGACCAGTATGCGTTCTGAAAACCTCGGCCAGGTTAGTAATAATGCACGTATATACAACCTTTTGGTCAGAGTCTCGTCTAACGTGAACAGAAAAAAATCCAGTGTCGGAGGAGAGTTTTGTTGAGACGACCACATCAGCTGTTTTTTCTTGCTCGTACACAACACACGAAACCTTGACCTTGTGACAACCTTTAACAATAACCCCGGTGTTTACAATCCATTGGCAATTGTTAGAAAATCTCTGATTAGCTGCGTCTGTGACCAATAGGCTGTGCTGACTGTTGTCTCCAGGAATGGTATTAACGGGTAAATCTACTCTGATGCTCGTCGCTTTGTTAAGCGTAAAATATTCATGAAAACGAACATTTACAGATACAGGTGTTTCTTTTTGTGTGTACAATTTGAACTGTCTGCGTTTGCGAAGCTGATTTTCAAACGCCCGGGAACACAAAACATACGGGGCGCCAACATCAGAATCGGCGCTGACATAAGACTCTGAGTGTTTGTCGGACTTAAAGGACAGTGAGCTCGCACTAAAATTGATTGAATCCATGACGTTATTGTCAGTGTTGTGGTGAACAAGGATCTTGGAATTATGCTCCAATGTCAAGTTATCCCATTCGATATCTATGGTATGTTTCCCCTTCTTGGCAAGGTATCGTTTGGGTCGCCCAAGGAAGTGTAAATATCGTTTCCAAACGTAACCAGCGATGATATCCTGTAAACATATCACTGGTTTATCTTCCTTAGTATTTCCCATCGTTTTGATCTGAAATGGAGGAGAAAAATGTTATGTGTTAAACGATTGTTATAGATTTTGTATTTGAATGATCGTAAGTTTAATAAGACACTCTTGGATAGTACAGAAATGAACCAAATTTTCCGTAAATTTGCTAAAAAGGTTGAAATAAAACCTTCAGGAAAGCTACTTAAGAGTAGGTAAGTAGTTAGTTTTAGAATTCTCCGTGACCAATGAGCTAAAAAAGGTCCTAATTGTTCTTGTTTTTTTTCCATTGTCACAATTTATGTTTATATCACATTGAACTCACCTGAATAAATGTTGGTTTGTCAAATACTCTGCCCTCAAGTAACAATGACAGTTTCACTAATTTGATGATAGTTGGCGGTTGAGCAGGTGTTAAAGTTGAAATATACCCCCAATCTATCCGATCCAAATAAAAAATTGTTCTGTGGTCGGAGATAAATCAAACCATTATATATCCGCGGCGTAATGATTAAAAACGGATTTCATTGGCTACCTAATTAGGTATTGGAATAGCCATGAGACTTGTCCACTCTTACACGGATTGATTCTACATGACGCTATTCCTGTGTTGTGATTGGTGAACATTAGTGGAGTCGACTTATAACCAGCGGGATATCGTGGTTCTAAATTGGTGACAGACTGTTTCGCATCATCATCAGTTCTAACTGCGATACAACATGACTTTTTTGTACGGAAGCACACCAGCTAAGTAGGGGAAAAAATATTATTTATACATACGTTTAAAAAAAAGCGCTTTATTATATTTATTATTCAACGTTGAACATTGAAACGTTTCGCCAAATAATAATGAGTATAATACACAATAATCAATATTATTTGGCGCAACGTTTCAATGTTCAATTTTGAATGATATACATCAACATCAAATGACATTAGATGGTTTTAATGCTTTGTGTAATTGAACATTACTTTATTTCCCTAGTGGTAGGGTTTGTAACTGTTGTGAATTTATTTCTGTTAGAATTAGTAAATCGCAAAAGAATAATTGCAACTAGTGTGTTACAAGGCATGGTTATTGTTGGTAAAACCAGTAAACAAGCGATTGGAAGGATACAAGATAAGGCGGGCAACATCGCATTTGTGTATTTAGCCTTGCTGTGATCAAATTGACGCTTTAACTAAAAACAATATTTTCAATCCAGTTCAATATTGCCACATATCTTTTTTTCCACTAATCACAGTTGGACATAAACTTAATTATCCAAACAGTGGCGGGGTTTCAATATTTATGGTACCTCTTTGTACCCATAATCACAGTAGGCCTCTCGCTGAATTATCAACACGTGGGCAGGGATTGTCTGGTCACAACATACCAAACGCGCCATGATAGCTCACAAAACATTAAACAAACACTTAGATTAACGTGGGAATCTATGTCTCTTTAAGTCGTAACTTATGAACATTTACGTCTGCGATTTCTTCATAATCCACAGACAATATCGAGCAAGACAAGGTTGCTATCATTTACCCCTAATCATTAAAATATAACCAATTATTCTCAGTTAGAATTTCGATCGCAAATTAGGGATATAGTTTGTTTTCGGTTTCCTTAAACTCTCACGAGCCGCCACTGTAAGCGATGGATTAATTAATCGAAATTCTAACAGAGAATAATTGGTTATATTTTAAAGAACGGTAAACAGACTTTGCGAGGGTCATGCCCAAGGTGTTATATCCCCAGTATTATAAAAGCTATCTGTACACATTTTCAGAACAAGCTGAATACACAACAGAGTTTACGGTATACGTGTTTATTTGCATCTGCGTTTGACAATAAACCGAATTCAAAACAGTAAACTGTTTTAACTAAATATTTGTGATCTTTGAATCTACAATAACTGGCACGAGAAATATGTTTATCAAAACTGTTTCCAGATTTCGTATTTATAGTTCGTATAACATTTCCATTTGACGTTGTTATGCATATATAAGCGGGATCTGTCTTGTTGGGTGAACATAACTGAAATCGTGTGACCACAAATATATATAATTTGTATATAAATTCCTGTATATAATCACAGCTCAATACTGGCCTTTATATCGTGAACTTTGATCACTGCTCTCTAAACTTGCCATTCACTGTAACAACAAAAGTAGTTTTGTGGATCCTAAAACAGTAATTTTGTTTTTAGATGTATGGCATAGGCATTCTACAGTGTCATGTGATTATTTTCAGAATAAAAACGAGCGGGATTTTCATCCTTAATAATACTTAAGACGCACCGTGCTTCAGTGTGAATTTGTTATTAATTCACAAATATTTCTTATCAATCTTAATGTTTCAGCCCTGTAGCAGAGCTCTTATGTTGGATGTTAACTTGTGATTTTCACTGTTAGATTCATCTTAACAGTGTTGAAATGTAGTCTCATTTCAAATGAGTAAAGCTTTATCCGCACGTTAATAGGTAAATGCGATATATTTGTATACGCTAAGATATAATGTCCACTTCTTGTCTTGTCACGTTTTTGTCAATTAACATTTTTTTTTTAAATAATACAAAATGTAATCGTTCTGAAAAAAGTGTGTACAGTCGTTCATTTAGGCAATACATGAAAACACAAAGACAGCACAAGTTTAGAACATGTTTGTAATAAATAATATAGCAAATATGTACTGGTGCGAAAATAGAAATACATTTGTTTAACAAATGTGTATTGTTTTACGTGATATCTCTCTTGGAACAATTGTAAAAGAGCGTTAAGCCGCACGATTTTCACCTTGTTTTAACAAACATTATATGATATTGTACGTTAGTACATAACATATACAAATAGCTACAATGGAACAAATAATAGTTATTAACAAAGCAATAGTACCTGACAATGTCTGATAACACGATCAACATACTGTGAACGAATCGCTTAGAAATATATTCTTGCTTATGTATTACACAGTACAAAATGAAGTTTATTTTTTTAAATAATAATGCTTTAACAAGATTTAAGATTAAAAACGACTACTTTATTTGATTTTTATTTGTTTCAGATAACTATTGCAAATTTTGCGGGGGGGGGGGGGGGGGGGGGG
>JAVFBZ010172934.1:6065-16217 GCA_032466195.1 Katharina tunicata | reverse complement strand
TGACGTCTTTATGAACCTGAATTTCAGATAACTTATTTAGAAAGTCCTCGGTGTTTTTTTTATAAAACTTGGGTGCCTGTTGGCAATTGGTTTGAGATGGTAATCAATAAGTTCTGAAATGTGGTAATATTCAGAACCACAGTCTGATATTATAGTCTACCTGGGGGCAAAGACGGTTCAGGCCATTTCTCCTGTGGTTTATGAATTATAGATGTATTGGGTGCTTTTAAGATCAAAACTACATTTAACAGACAATTTCTTTCAAGAGAAAAAGAGACGGAAATGAACTTAATTTACTTCCGTGTTTATGTGTTACAAGCAGCATGGCCCAATGGAACGTAATGCCAGAATGTGGTCAAATTAGAATCGTTGGAGTAGAATTAGCAAGAGAGGGACATCTGATAAGGTCAATAATGGCTGTCTTACCGCTAATCCTCATTACAACTATGTTGTTCATGTTGGTGATGCGCCGTTCCACTAGGAGTCGGTACCGGGGCTCGGCGGTTTGCACATTGGACATTTAAAATCGTTCAATCCACTTCACAGTTTCAATGCGATCTCTCCACCGTTACTAAACAACGGGAGTTTTTTCCAATAAATGCCGGTCGCCGATGGTTGTATGTTTAAGCCAGGCTTAGAATAAATAGCCCGATAATTCAACGTGTTTATTTCAGTGGTTTTGGCTGGGTGAATTTCAACCGTTTTTATTTTTTTTCATACGATTATTTATATGATTGGGGCATATATTTATTCCCATTATTATTTAAAGTCTCTGTAAAAACGAAATATGGGCTATTAACTATTTTTCTCCAGCTCACTTGCCTTAAGCAATACCAGTTATAGGGGATGTTATATCGGGGTTTGTGTTCGACTTGTGAGTTATTAAACACTTATTCTCTAACAGAAAAAAATAATGCTAAGACAAAATCTACAGTGTTTGTTTGTGTGATTGGGTTTTACGCCGTACTCAAGGTTATTTCACTTATATGACGGCGTGCCAGGCCAATCGGTGAAGGAAACCACCTAAATGATGCTGGCAACATGCAAGACATGACAAAACATAAAATAACAAAACAGGACACCACAACAAGTTGGCATCCTGTGCCCCTTAGCTCAGTGAGCACCAGGGCACAGAAGGCTCCGGCCCAACCGCCCGCAAATCTATAGTGTACAAAAGATGACAAGTGTACGATTATGGACTAAGTGTTTATATTCCTTTTAGACTGCAGCCACATTTCGTTCCATGCGGGCGGTTTTCAAGACGTTTCTTCCCGCTTTTCTACCATGCAACACAAAACCAAAGTCGTCATATAAGTAAAATACCCTTTAGTACGACGGTAAATACCAAGTAAATAAATAATAAATGTTTATGTGTTCATTATTCAAATTTTATTTTTTACCATACACCTTGGATCGATTCGCATCTATTCTTGCGGGATGAGATGATTGGTCCTGGATATTTTATACTTAAGTTTGACCCCAGGAACAATTATTGACAACCATGCTATATTAGTATTGCCTAGATTGAGCAATCCACACCTTTCAGACAACCATTGTTTTAAATTACCTATGGTAACACGTCGTGAAAACAGAGAACCCTTTATACGGAAAGTAAAGGAATGTATCACACTAGACTGAAATAACAAGTTAAATTATCTAATTTTATATGAAAAAAAAAACCCCAAGCACGAAATGTTCAGATTTGACTAAACCTTCCTTAACTTTTTACGATGCTTAAGATAGTTTTAGTTATTTTATTGAGTCATGTCAGTATATCGAAAGCAAAATATTAACATATTACATCTTTTCTTAAAACAGCGTTTAATTAATGTTGATTAATTGACGCGTAATAGCTGTCATATTCAATAAGGAATCCAATGACGGATCTTGAAATATCACAGTAGTTTCTATGAAAGAGCAAAGAAATTTGACTTAATTTAATTAATTGTTCTTGTTGGACAACATAAAATATCCGAAACCTAGAAATACAACTTATTGGGAAATCGCTGTAAACGTAAATTGCACAGAATAGCAGACTTTACACTTTATTAAGACAAATGCTAGGTGAAAGGCATATTGAATAAACATCTATTGGCCTTTCTCTCTGTCGCCATTGACATATTCGTCAATGATCCCAATAATGGCTGTACAAGATCTGCATTGAACGGTTGTTAGGCCTGGTTTAAGTATAAAACTTTGTAGAAATACAGAAAGCGTATTATCAATGTTTCTGATAACTTTTAACTAAAAGTTTTAGCGTTGACGAAAAAAAGTAACCTCAGTAAATGCGCAGCGATTGAAATAAATTAATGTTATATAGGGCAAAACAGTAAAGGCTTGCCAGCGGACTCGTCTTGCTGGAAACGGAATAACGTCGCTCCGAGAATTCAATGTGGAGAAGCTATAGTGTTTTTAACATCTAATTTACCCTAGCAAAGAGATAATGGCTTGATGGGGTTTCGCAAAGTTGTTGTTGAGTCCTTTGAGAAAAGAGAGCCGAAATATGTAATCCGAGTAAATCGTTAAGTAAGCTAATCTACAAGAAGCTTTGAAACTATTTTGCCCTTCCTAAAAAACTCTGTCCAGACCTGACACTACTTTAGTAACTAAACACATATGGAAATATAAGATTAGAGCAAAAATCTTTTGTCAAAGCTGTCAACACTCCGTAGGCTTCTTTCATATTGCCATCCACATTGGCTTTGGATGTACCAATGTATTTCGTATTCATCCATCAGATTGTTCCGGAATACATCCTGTTTACTTAGACTCAATGTCGTTTAGTTTCTAAGGTAATTACACGTTTAAGTTTCATGGAGCGCGTGGTTCTTTGAATTTGTGATAAACTATAAAGTCTATGTAAAAAGTCTATTCATTCTCCAGCGAAGTTCGCATCTATGGCATGTTTAAGCAGATTTTCTTCCACAAACATTAATCTGTGGATGGAAGAAAACTAGTCGATGTCATAGAGCCAATTTTGAGTTGAAAGTCAGAGGTCAATATGTTATAAGGCAGATTAAGCACGGTCTATGTGGAGCGGGAATTTTTATTATATTCCACAAAAAATATTCTTCAATAGTCACTCATGTGGCTTTTTAAATTATTTGTGTTTTTCTCTATCTTTATAAATCGATTCATGTTATTAAAACCACGTATTCAGTTGACAAACTATAATCTATACTCATTCATTATTCATAATCCGAATCATAGTGCTTTGAAGCTTTTTGATTCTGGGATAAAAGCTTACGTTATTTGTATGATTTATTACTTAATATTTGGAAAAAAGGTAATACGATATGACATTAAAGTCAGTAAACGCTTCCTAAAGCGTTAATCTATCTTATGTGATTAATTCCTCTGAGAAAAAAAAGACAAAATAAAACACATAATAATATGGCGTTGACACTTTGTTAATACACACATAAACAAACAAGGTGTCACCGAGTGAAATTCTTATGGCTTTAATTCTAAAGCCATACAATTTTCGCAAAGTTCAATTTAGGAATACATTGTGTTCTGACGGCAAATCAGAAGGAAACCGTGGAATCTTTCTACGTTGGCAGTTACCGAAAGGCTATGAAAAGTTCCGGCCAAAATGGCGACGATCGTGTCGCGTTCGAGGTGAGGTTCACAGTGCATTCGAGGATTTTCTGGTGGCAATATGTAGATAATCAAACTTACAACTTATTTCCCAAAATGTCTTATTATTTCTGCATTATATCAATCAGCCAAAAAACCAACAACATGTAAATGTGTTCCTATAAATCAGTCTGGGATAATATATGTCTGCTACTGAACCGACATTCTAACCTTGTCGTGGTTACCGGTCGTGTGCAAATATACTTGACTTGTTATAACTGATACGTGTACATGTATTTACTATCGACACGAAATAAGGGATATGTAGATCATATTAGTGTTGTTCCCAGCATGCAAGTTGAGCGGTGATATTAAAAATAGTATAGATTAATAAAATTAAATAACCATGAGATGGGTAACATTGGAGATGATAACGTTCTGTTTGGAGTTGTATGTGTTGCATAAATTCTGACATACAAGAAAAAGGTTGAACAAGTTCTCACAGAAAACTGTTATGTTTCAATAAATCATGTCGCTAAAGCAGTTTCGCAGTATCAAAATGTATTGAGGTTGAAGTAAGCTTTCTACTTCAGCAGATGTAGCTATTACTCCTTCAAAATATGACTGGTTTGAATTTTTCATGAGTTTTTCTTCCATTGTCCAGTCTGGTCATCAATCAACAAGTCTTGGATCAATAAAAGATGACCAAGGGCATGGTATACTCCCTGACTACAGTCTTATTAATCATAGCAACAAACCAACGCCTCAATGTGTCAAAAAACATTTAACAGACGAGAAGGCGTAAATGACCACTTCATGCCGAACTTGTCAGAATGAATATGTAACGGCGATAAGGTATCTGTACGTCTGTTTTCGTTGAGAAGAAAAGCTCGTAACAGTTTCCGGTTGGTTGGCCATGCCACACGCTCTTCTACGTCGTGTACAAACCTGTATCACAAAATATATGTAAAACTTATCGAACGCGAACGGTAAAAAAACAAGGCTGCCTTAGCTTAAAATTTTGTTTTCTAACTTTAATCAAACTGACAGTAAACTTACAAAATTTTGTGGCACCGGCGTAGGTTAAAACATACCTTCTTCACTGTCACTATGTTTTAATGATGGTAAAATGTCAGAAACCTCATTTTAGACAAACACTTTTTGCAACGTCATCCACTTAGATGTTCCTGGAATCAGACAGCGTTGTCATGGTAGCGACAGCGATCAGGAGAATTAATGCGATGCATTTGTTATTAGTTTGAATTTTATATAAACTCAGTTGGAAAGGCTAGTGGCCACACCGCGGCTCGGGGTGTACGAGCTTCAAGGCAATCAGAACAGTCCATACACCCTTTGAAAAACAGCAATACTAATAAAGTCTCCAATACAACTTTATTCGAGAAAGCAGGTAAACAGTATCATGTATGTACTTATCCAAGCGAACGTTAGATAACGCATCATGACTTTACAAGCGTAATGGTAAAATATGTTTGGGTGGCGCGTTGGCATAACAAAATTCTGATATTTTATCAAGACAGAAAATACTTGACGACCAGGTACATGTAATTATTTACACAAACGACTTCACAAAACATGACTAAGGAGGGAAACTATTTTTGCACTGGAGTCACTATTGTTCTATTGTGTTACATAGCCACAACCCAGTGAAATGTTTGGGTACCATGGCTTCAGCACGAGCATAAACTACAACAATAAAATTCGTAAAATGCAAAGTAACTAACAACAAAACAAAAACAAAAAACAACACCAATTTGTAAACTTCATTAGTATAACATCAATGACGAAAGAGTCCCAAACTATGACATTTATCAAAACAGCTTTAAACAGGCAATTCCGTTTTAGAAAAGACCGAAATTAACTCAATTTACTTTCGTGTTAACGTGTAAACAGTTGTCAAATTAGCATTGTTTCGTTCGTTTGGAATAGTAATTGGCCAGACAGGAACATATATTTAGCAAAATAATGACTGTCTTACCGCTAACCAGTGTCACATGTTGTTGACTCACTGTTTCGTTGCGGGCTACAAAGGCGTTCAGTGGCTAGTTGGTCGGCTTCAATCCTCTGCACAGTATTTAGGCCACATGTCCACCTTAAATATTCAACCACCGATTAACACGTTAATAACATTAATGTGTGCACCCTTGGAACTCTCCACAGTAGTGATGAAGGGGAGGGGATTGACTGTTACTGAGAGTTGAGAGGTATAAAGATTGCAGATAAACTTTTATTTGTGATATAATGACTTGTGAAATATGACAATAGTTAATTTGTAGCTAAAATAATAATGTATTACACTGATTTGAATTCAGTCAGTTTCCGTGTCTATTTTAGACACCAAACCATTCGAAAGTGCTGTAACTAAAAAAGTAATCGGACATGCTATACTTATTTTTTACAATTGCCCCTGTTTTATTCCAGCTATCACTAAATGCTAAATAATGTTTTTTTATACACTTTTGCAATGTTACTACATATATTACTACATATAGTAAAGTGATATTAGTGGTTGATAACCTGTATAGTCAATTTTTGGAATTTTGACAAAATGACAACATACAAAGACCAGGGTCAAGTGTTATTGTTTCTAAACATGGAAACCTTCATAGAGATACTCTCCTACGCAGCGGCAATTGGTACATAACATCTTCTACAGTCCAGTACAGCCGCTGCTAAAACAAGGCCGATTTACCCGCGATTTCCACCAGAGGGGGCAATTTCAGACTGGACGACTAGGGCCAATCAAATTGAGTTTTATAGTTGCATGTTTCGCTTGCAGTTTGCTTACGTGGTATACAAGGAGATCAAGGTTCAACTAATCGCGGGAAATATACGCTTGGTGATTTTATCTTTCATCTTTCCCCTTTATCACTATTTGGTACGTTTGATTAAAAGATTCGCCGGTGTATATGACCGGCTTGGCCATAAAGAAGCACCATTTTATGTATAGTTAAATTGTATGGAAGCTCATAGCGTCCACTCGTGATCTCGCTCCGCGCCATGCATACATTTAACATAAAAACGCGAGATTACATCTCGTGGTTTTCAAATTCCACCATCTTAAAGGTGAGATCGCGAGATTTAACAGTTAAATCTTGCGATCTTGCGTTCTCGCTCCTTCAACGTTAACACTTTGAAGCAAAAATATTGTTATGTAAAATCTCGTGGTTTGTAATCTTTAATAAGGATTGGGCGGGTGTCGAGAACGCTTTCCGGAGAAAGCATACGCATTTATAATTCAACATATCAAACGGAAGCTCCAAATTATAACTGGCACGAGGTAAGTATTGCAAACAGACATATTTTGCCCCACACGTTAACCAAGAGAGACTGAGATGATGGAAAAACGCGAAATTCAATATGTACATCTCGTGGTTATCAAATTCGTTCATCTTAAAGGCGAGATCGCGAGATAGCGAGATTAAACTGTTAAATCTAACGTTCTGGTGATCTCGCATTTAAGATGAAGGAATTTAAAAACCATGAGATTTCCATATTAAACTCGCGTTTTTCTATTTCCTTTCATGCATCTCGATTGAGCGAGATCGCGAGTGGACGCTATGAGCTTCCATTAATGTTAGCTATATGTAGAGTCGCATTTAAACGCACATAAAATTAAGGTTTTAATTTCAAGGAATCTGATTGGCTCTATTGTAACAAATTTTTAAGTGTGTGCATAAAATATAAAACATTTATGTTGAAATAAAAAATGCTATGGCTGCATCGAGTGGCATGGTTTGAAACTTGTGTTGAGGGTGAGGACCAAATCTGTATTAGGTTTCCAGATGGACGACGAAAGACAGGGTTCACCGGTAACAGTTTCATGGTCGAAATTAAATCTTTAAATAATGACAGAAATGGAAAGACACTAGATGGCAGAGATATTTGCCATTAAACTGCTTGTATGGTGACCATGTAAGCTCGGAACTTCATGCAATAAACTATTAATTTATTGTGACTAAAATCGTCTACTGTAAGGAAAATATCAAGTTAATTAACTGTAGCATGCTCTTCTTTGCTCCAAACCCCACATACGCCATTCCACCCCACTCTTTATAGTAGTTTTCATTTCAGCCGTCACGGAGTACGACTTCCATTTAATAGTTCTAAGGCAGGGATAAACCCTAAACAAAACAAACTTAACCGTATCCCCGTGTCCAACCCCCTAGCCCTACCCAAAACCACTTCCTGTCCCACTTAACATTAAACCCAACCCTATATTCCAACCCCAAAATCAATCCCAGCAATAACATCATACACCACTTTATAGTTTGACGATGAACCCTAAAAAGTAGATTTCACAGAATAAAAAGTCGCCTTGATAGCACAATGGCTTCACTTGACATAAGACGCAACTTTTGCATCTCTTCTTATCGGGGCGTACATATTTTATGAACTATTCTCTGCTAATTTTCTCATCAGTTGCCGTTAGACGGATGTGAATTGTGTGGCCATGTCAGAATCTGCAAGCCTTCAGTTTGGGCACCTCTTTTTTGTCATCTTTAAAGGAAAACTTTACAATTCAGGCTATAAATATAGCGAAATTTTTTTTGTTGCTAATGGGTGGCTTTGCAGAGCGTTTTAACTCGGACCATTTTACTTACACATTGTACAGCTGCATCTCACAGCATGAGGTATATTCCCGTATCTAATATCCATATGTTTTCATTACAGGCCTTTTACTGTTGATATATAGGTAATATTTTAATCTCTAGTTATTCTGCTTTCTGATAAATGAAATCCAGATGCAATAAAACAAATGTAGCCAACAATTCCACTTCATAAAGCAGATTTGTTTATTTTTTTTGGGGGGGGGGATTGAAAGCAAACTGGCCATCAACATCTCGTAGTGTCTAAGGTAAACACAGAACCAAAAATTGTTAGTTTCAAGCTGTTAATTTTAAATGAGTCATGATACAACATACTTTCAAATCAGACTATTTGTTATATAGGTGCAACATATCCAGATTTACTGGCCCGAGTATTTTTGCTCTAAATTCAATGGCGTTAGCCACAACCATTTAATATTAGACAAGTTGACAAATTTGCATGTTCATAAGTTGTAGAACATACAGACAAGTTTGGTTGAATTCTAAAAATGTTGTCCTCATTATAGGTTAAGAAACACAGAATTTTCGAGTGGTTATAAACCTTATACTAACGTAGGCCAAACTGTTTATTTCAGGTCTAGTTGCGAGGTACACAAAGCCTTAGTGAAGGGTGGGTTTATAATTTTTTTGCATTTTTGTCATGCCTTTATTTATATAACGGACACATCTGTTTGTTCCAATTATTATTAAAGTCTCTTTTTAAAACGAAATGAGTCCTGTTGGTGGTCTATAGATCACACACCTAAAGCGATATCCAATATTTAGCACGTTGTATCCGGGTTTTGTTTTCGAAATGTTCTCCCTTTTCAGTAAGGTTATTTCATCTTGTTAGTTATAACTCATAGATCCTCTGGTAGAAATAACGATACTCATGTACATGTATGCATAAATGATGAGGACAAATATTTCGCATTCTTAGAGGAATTCTATCACCTGCCTCCAAGTAAACCCTCCTTCCAAATAGGTCTATTCGTGCATTTATGTTTGCTTGATTCATTTTCCAAGTTAATACTCAAAATCCCACCATTACAAAGTGGACGCAGGTGCCACTGAGGTCATCAATAATGCGAACACTCGCAACAGCCTTCAACATGTCGACTGTCCACAACCAGCTAATCTGGCTGGTTAAATTTAGTACCTGCAAAACCATTTTAAGAAAACAGAAGACAACTTGCCATATAACGCTAAAAGCGTTCTCATTAAAATTCTATGGACATAAAAATATGTAACCAATTTAAACAAATAACTTTAATAAATAACTTAAAATATAATCATAATAACTATTTTACGTATGGAATGGTATCATTATCAATTGGTTCTCGTATGATGGGTGATTGATTTTTGGGGAGCATATTGGTTTGCATATTGGTTTTGGTGAAGTAGACGATTGATGCAGGTATTTTTAGTTCAATTTTATTTTTATCATTTTAAAAATGATATTATCTTCTGCGGTTAATACTATTCTTAAAAAACAACGATCTTAAACATATATTAACAAATTGTTAAAAAAATTTCTAGTGGACTTATCTCTACAAAGCGTCGGGGAAAAAACTTATTTTATATTTAAGAGCGTAAAATTAAAGATTCTTCCTTTCAGCTTAAACTGTCTTAAAACGGTAGTACTAAAATATAACGTTACCAATTTGGTTATGCATGCCTATTGCCTGATCACAATCAGCCCTCTCCTCAGTAAACCAGACACCCAACCTATCACAACAGACCACACGTGGAGGGAATCGAACAGAGTCCCAAAAGTTGCTTCCCTTTAATCGGTTTCTTACTTAGTATAGTCGAAAAATCAGAATGACTTTTGTAGAAAACACTTCGGTTGGTAGGATATATTTCATGTAAGGTTGGCCTGTCTCTAAAAATGGAATAGTAACATATAAATGTTGTGAAATAATATTTGTGAATTTAGGAATAATCATTTACTTTGAGAAATTTC
>JAVFBZ010172923.1:0-13560 GCA_032466195.1 Katharina tunicata | reverse complement strand
GAATGAATGAATGAATGAATAGATAACATTTGCTAGACATGTGCTATACATTTTTGCATCAGGTTCAAGAAAATTCGATGGCTATACGATAACGGATCGGAACCTCATGGGATTAAAGACGGCGCTGGAGATGCCCAGCTAGAGCGCTTTGGGACAAGAAAGCTGGACCGTCTGTCTTAATTTTATTCTTTACTTTGAGTTCTTTATAAGTCTATTTCATAGGCGTAGAAATTATATACTTTACCAGAAAAATATTCGAATTTCCACCGATAAGTTTGACAGTAGGCCTATATATACTATGTATAGTGTGACAACTCATATAAGAATGACGAAAAATTCATGTTGACTGTATATTTCGGTTTAATTAAACCATCCTCAGCAGTATTTCGTGAAATGTATATTCAGTAATAATTAATGAGGACGATGAGGATGGTTTAATTAAACCGAAATATACAGTCAACATGAATTGTTCGTCATTCTTTGGAGTTGTCACACTACTTTATTACCAGAAAAAGTACTTATACATTGTCCAACAGCAATTACTAAAAGGAGATCGATTAAGTGTGGATTACGATAGTTTAATTCAGTCCAATCTTTAGCGGGTGGTTGGATGGGAGCCCCCTGTACCCTGGTGCTCTCTGCATGCGCTAAGGGGCACAGGAAGCTGATTTGTTGTCGTGTCCTGTTTTGTTAATGTTATGTAAATGTTATGTCCTGTCTTGCATGTTGCCAGCATCGTTTAAAGTGGTTTTCTTCGCCGATTGGGCTGGCGGTCCGTCATATAAGTGAAATAACATTGAGTACGGCGTATAAAACCCCAATCAAACATACAAAGAAACAAACAAATCTATATACCCTACATTTCTTAGAGTGCTTTTTCTCATTGTTGGCCTTTATAGTCTTGAAAATACATCAATTCATATGCTTGTAGCCCACTCACAATTTTCTCTGCGGGTAATATGCTTTATATCACGACCCAACCTGCATTAATTGAATACAGTATATATCACACATTCTCGAGGTTGATATTTTCTGAAAGCTTATAGGGGGCCTACTTTGGGCCATACTAGAAAAAATATAGAAAACCCGGTTTAGTTCTTTTCTGTCGATTTTTGGCCAAAATTCTGCAGTATAGCACCTTTAAATTCAAGTTATCTTGTTACAATGCTACACCAAATTTCATTATGAAAATAAGCCTTCCCCATTTCCAGTGCTTCCGGGGCATAGGCCGCCCCTGGACCCTCGCCCTATTGAATGGGATACCCGCATTATAGATTTTACAAACTTTATTATTATTTTAATACCGTATATCATACATTCTCGAGGTGGATATTTTCGGAAAGCTTATAGGTCTATACTTTGGGCCACACTAACAAAATATAGAAAACCCGGTTCAATTCGTTTCAGTCGATTTTTGGCCAAAATTCGGCGGTATAAAGCACCTTTAAATTCAAGTCATATTGTTTCAATGCTACACCAAATTTTATTATGAAAATAAGCTGAGGTCGTCTCTCCGGCCTTCCTCATTTTCAGATCTTCCGGAGCCTAGGCGGCCCCTGGACCCACGTCCTATAGGCTAGGATAAGCAAGCCCTGAATCTCGAGTTGTTCTGGAGGCGCATCTCGAGAAAAGGCAATACATGTAACATGTCAATTGTGAAGATAAATATGTGGCGAATATGTAACACACATAGATATTAGGTAGGCCCTATTGGTTAAAATAAGCACAGCCTGAAAAATTTATCGTTTAGAGTTAGGAGTAAACCCATAAACCCATATATATATATATATGTTCAGTTAAACCATGGAGGTATAGCTCCATGGTTAAACGTACATAGGCCCCCTATATCCTCTTTTAAAGATAGTGTCAAGAATCATTCAGAGTGATAGACCTACTCATACGCCTATATATTTCCTGTGCTATAAATTATTGATGTAGGGATTTGAACGTTTCGACGTTTTACTCCTAAACTAGCGGTACGATAAACTTTGTAACACATCATGACATGTATATATATATTCTAAATCGTCTCTTTATGTAGAACAATAATATATAGTATACAGAAAAAATATAACGTAAGCCTATGTATTGTAAGGCTTTCGCGGTAAAGTGGAAGTCTTTTGTGAAAGGAGGAATATAACGGTATGTAGATTAGTATCATTGTACTGTAAAATTATATTAATTTCCATTGGTGGTCGAATTTCACATCTAACACGCGCATTAATTCTAACAGTACCAGGTAGTCTTTTGATCAACATTTTCGTTATACAACTGATGGGTTATGCAATGACACTGACACTAATAGAAACCCTCAAATGTAAGCACAGTCTGAAAGTGCAAGACCATCGAAATCTTGTGCCCAAGCATGCCAAAATGGCGACGTGCATAACATTGTTTGTAAACAAGCTTGCGATGGTTTATTTTGTAATTTATATATGTGCCCGGGTGCTATCTGAGCCGAGGGGCACAGGAAGCCGATTTGTTGTGGCGTCTTGTTTTGTATGTGCTGTCAATGACATTGACAATGTTGTGTAATGTGTTCTACATATGTATGTAGGTTGCTAGTATATATATCGCCCAGCCCATGGTGGTTTCCTTCGCCGATTGGGCTGGCACGCCGTGATATGAATGTACGGCGTAAAACTCCAACCATACAAACACACATTTATTTGATTGGTGTTAAATGCATACTAAAGGTCATATCAGTTATATGGCGATTAGTAATGGAAAACCGTATGCGTGTAGTTTGGCTTGAGCTTCCTGTGCAGTGGTGCTATCTGAGCTAAGGGGCATCAGTAAGCTGAATTGTTGTGGCCTCCTGTATAGGCTTTGTGTGCTTTGTCTGTTTCCAGTGTTGTTGAAGGTGGTTTCCTTCACATATTTGACTGGCACACCACCATATCAGTGAAATAACCTTAAGTATGGCGTAAAATCCCATCATACAAACAAATACAGACCTCTATAACGAGAACAACCTTGCGACGAAGTAAGTTATTACATGGAGTTGTTAGGTTATCACTTATCAAGAAAACACCAAGAAAAGTTATGACGTGCTGCTCCATACAACTGCCATTGATGATTCAGGAATGGCCTGACTACATGTAGCTCTTAAAACATACTTCATTAGTATTTAATAAAGTATATTTCGGACAGATTGTAGAATTGGTTCATCAACCTAAGAAAGCCGAACTCTAAACATTAACCAAACCCCTAGTTCTAACACTACCCTAATGTTCAGTGGGTTTTACATGTTTTTGCCTGCTGATACAGTTGTGTGTACACCTGTGGCCTATAGGACGTCCTCAATAGGCCACAGGTGTATGACATGTCCATGTCCTATTTATGTAGCATTAGTCCGATTGTGGAATAATTCTTAATAGTGCTGAAAGGGTTACAGATTTTTTGTAACCGAATACATATTTGTCATATTCGAATAGTATTTGAGTACCCGTTGTACATGTATTAAGCGCCATTAATTCAGATTATAAACATGTTTTGATACTAGTTTTTATAGTTGACAATTTAAATTGAATGAAAATAACTGCTATTAATGTTCTTGTCTTGTATCATGTGTATACGCCAAATGTGTATTTTGGCTGAAAGGGTATATTTTGGTTTATAGTAATCGATATGGACATGCAACAGTGTTAAATAAGTTATAAAATGTAGTATACAGGGATTTGAAAGAAACGGTTCATGTGCCGTGACTTAGTTAAAAATATCATAGTAAAGCTTTTGCTGGAATACCCCTGAGCGCAACATTAAACACTCATCAATCAACCAATCATTTAGTTTGCAATGTTTACTTTCTTATTTTTATTAATTTCTGTTATTTTTCTTTCAGGTTTGAATGAAGAACTGGTATTTCTTGGCGACTTAAACAAGCAATTGATGTTTTCTTACTTCTTTTAAAAATGGGCGTATCTCTAGAAAGAGTTCAGAGCAAATTTGCCTGTATTATAGGAGAACTTTGTAATGAGCCGGTTGTTCTCTCAAAGTTTGCCATTTGGTTAGATTTAAGACTGGCAGAATACAAAGCTAAAGGGGCTATATCATTAGGTAAGTTTTGTAAAAATAAATTGGTGGGTGCTTCCTGTGCCCTGGTGCCCTCTCTGCTAAGGGGCATCAGGAAGCAGATTTGTTGTGGTGTTGTGTTTTTCGTCTTGTATTTATAACTTTATTGAGGCGTCTTCTGTATTGTCAGGGTCATTAAGGTGGTTTTCTCCGCCCATGGCGCAGGCATGCCGTCATACGAGTGAAACCCCAATCTAACAAATACTCTTTTCATTTTGTATATACATGGAGGTAGTAGCAAAGATATGGCACCAAATTATTAAACGATTACATTTGCCAGGAATATTAGAAAACTTGTTGCCTTAAAGATGCACGGAATGTCAAAAATGAGAAAACTTGAATAACTGTTTCACATTGCTTTATAGTACTATTGGTTTGTAGCTTAGGGAACCCTCTGGTTATTGTTACATTAGCACATGCATAATAAATTAATGGTTATTCAACAGGAGCCTGTATGTCACTCCGACTCCATAGTTTTCCCACACTACATGTACATTAGGGTTGATGGGCAGTTGGGCACGTGGTTGGGGGAAGCTTCCTGTGCTCTCTGAGCTAAGGGGCATTAGGAAGCTGGTTTGTTGTGCCATCTTGGATTTAGTCCTGTAAATGATGTTGTCTTGTATGACATTGCCAATGTATTTTATGGTGATTGCCTTCCTCCAATGGGCTGGCAGACTGTGACTCATAGTCATATGAGTGCTGCGTAAAATCAAACAAACAATATAACGTTGTTGTGAAGACTAATGGGCTTTCAAACGTACATGTATCACTCTACCAACAAATCAACACATACATGTAACAGAAAAAAAATCACAACAATATTTGATAACATGTTGTTACTAGTCTAAGATATCGTCTTTGAAAAAGGGGAGCATGACTAGAAAATTATCAATAAGCAGAGATTGGAATACAAGCCCTACATTAATATGGCCATTGTTATGCAATTAGTGATAGTATGAGAACAGTCAAAAGTGAACCATATAATGTAAGACTGTCTAGTGTCACTATCATGGTGTATGATTTGTAAATTGTAATATGCATTTACCAATCAAAATTAACACATATGTTACAATGTATGTTCACTAGTTAAAATAACGCACATATGTTCACTTGTGAAAATAATGTTAGGCTTTAACTTGGTGGCTTTAAGTTTTTCAATGTTTTATTACGAAACATTTTGTAAATATTAAGCTTTAATTATTTTATAGACCTGTTGTCTCCATTGTTCTTGAGATAAAACATAGTCTCTCTATGGTAAAAATAATAAATTATATTTCGTAATTTTTGTTTAGATTGTCTGGTTAAACTCAGTGCCGTGCATGGTCCAGTTGGTTGAGCGCTCGACTGAGAGTCAACTTCACTACCCGGAATAGGTTCTAAACCTCCTGTAGACCATAGATATATAAGGGAAGTTTTCTGGTGGGTGCGGAGATCGTTGGGTGTTTTTTTTATGAGGTTTCTTCCTTGTTTTCCACCGTACACCACAAAGTCGTCATATAAGTGAAACACTCTTCAGAACGACGTTAAACGCATATTAAATAAATAAGTAACTCGGACCAAATTCTGCATCATGTGTGGTTATGTTTTCTTCTGTTGTCTAGATTGTTCTGGCGAAAACCCTGACCCTGTGTGGTTAAAAGGTCACGAAAAGCCACCGCCTATTGTTTACAGCACAGGGGATCCTTCTCAACATCGTTCAGGCAATGATTCCGCCCAGGAATTGTTTAATTATGATTCAAACACTCATACCCAGGGAATATTTCATTATAGCTCTAGCACATCACAGACACAAGGCTCTCCAAGAGCAAACTTTGGTTTAAATTCTGATATAAAGAAAGACATAAATGAAAGACTGTCCCCAGAAATTGTAGTCGTCAAAGAGGAGGTACCAGATCGGACGAATTCTGATAACATTTATCCAGTTGGCTTTCATGTGCATGGTAATAAAAACAGGAAAAGACCATCGGCAGACATTTTTGTATCATCAACCCCAAAAAATCCTCGTCATATGAACGATTCTTGTTTAAACTCTGCTAAAACTGAGACACAGAGTTTAATGTCAATAATCGGCGAAACAACTGACAATGTAGATCAATCTTTATCAATGCAATCGACGAGAGATACTTCAATGACATTTTCACCTCATACTTCTGCTGCTGATCAAAGTTATACACAAGCTACAGTCTCATCAGCCGAAAACTCCCAGGAATACTCATCATACCAGCCACAATTAGACCAATCCCTAAGTCGCACCCAAAGCCTTCAAAATACAGGTAGGGGAGCATTCATTATTTGCCAATTTCGTTCAATTATCTGTAACTTTGTTCAATTATGTGTTATTGTCATGCTCAGGGTCTATTCCACAATCTTTCAATTCACTTGAAGTCATATAAGCACCCAAAATAAGGTTTTCATCAAATTCTTATTGCCCTTTGAGGTTTGTTCATAAATTTTGTTCTGTTTTTTCTTCATACGTTTATGTATGAACAAGTTCTTGTGGCAGAATTTCTAGTTTTCATTGTTTTTCTTTGTTTGAAACTTTGGAATAAACAGAAAGCCTCTAACTTTTACTACTTGACAAAAACATCCTTAACTCATTTGATTCTGTGATAAGACCTAATTTGCTGGTGCGAATTTGACTTTAGATGAAGTCCAGACAAGAAAACTACCAGATAGTTTTAGTTCCAACTTCCAAACTCACATTTATTAATTCAATAAATTACTTTAAACTGGTGCTGTTTGGGTTGAATATGTTGAGGATTTACATGTAGGGTAAGTTGTAATGAAGTAACTTTAGAAGACGGTAAACAAACTCGAGGTACATGTACACTTCCAAAATCTTGAGATTAATATTATGACCTAAGCCAAAAAATGCTTTGTGGTATTGGCCCCATAACATGTATTTAAATACTTAGAATGGCACCGTAATATGTGCACCCTTATGAAACCTTCCCTTCAGATTTGCTGACTTTGCAGTCTTTTATTTGGGTCGAACAGCGAAGGGAAAACAGAGTCCGTTTTGAGGCCTCCGCCTGTTCGTTTAAAATCAACAGCGATTAATTGATACTGATAGATTGGCTGATTGGCTTGGAGAACGTCAACAAACTCATTGTAGAAATAATACAATCTAATGATTGGTAACACTACTGTACCTTGTATCCATAGTGTTAGCCAGAGGGGTGTCTCATCGTCTTTGAGACACCCTGGAATCCATTTGAGACACCCTATTTCAGGTAAATTTAACATGGGAAAGATAGGAAAAATGTCAAATGAGACACCCTCTTTCTCTTAAAAAGGTGATTTGAGACACCCTGTTTATGATTTCTGGCTAACACTATGCTTGTATATTAAAAATAGGTAGAGCAGATATTATTTTTATAGATAATGTACATATAACTGTTTCTTACAATGTAATAATGTATTTAAGATATACATGTAACTAGCACAAATTGAAGTGATCAGTTATCATTTGCAGTTTGAAGGATATGCCTGACAACATTACAATGTACATAAATACAGTACAATAACCATACAACGCCTTCTGGAGCACACCGGGGCTCTTAAATCACAGAAAGCCTGAGAAATTCATATCTGATCGGTAACTATTTTGCGGTTCCGATTTTCAGGTGATAGGAAACGCTGGAAAAACAAATTCTGATTCGGTGTAAAACTTTAAGCAAACCCATTTCTTCTATTCTTAAAATTTATACCTGCACAGATTTTTTGACTTAACACGTTTTACAATATAAGGGAAAATACATTACATTGCAGGTTATGCAATCATGTTTACTGTACTTATTTTACATTTTAGTATTAAATAAACATCGCTGATCTCATTACTTTCCGCCTCAAAATCTTCACTGCAAGACCTCTTTCCGAATGTTTTCAGTGACACGATTCTTTTCTCGCTTAGCAACGGATGCCATCTTGAAAAGAAAGTCTGTGATACAGTATGAGTAAAATAACCTCAAGTATGACGCAAAACACAATAAAATATTGTCAAACAAACAACCACCGTCCAATTATGGGCTTGTAGTCTACAGTAGTTGATAAAACATAAAACAAACAGATCACTATGATATCAATCAGACCTGCATGTCGTACTCTAACTGTACACTGGGGTACTGGCAGAACTGGTCCGCTAGATGTCACTGTTGTGAAAATAGGACCTACTAGTCTCTGATCTGCTTTGACAGTACCTGGTATACGTGTATTTGAAAAGCAAGTACATTGTATTTGAACGTATGGACAGCAGAGCTTGCTCGGCGTGAATGCATGGGTGTCCCACTTCACTGGCATGCCTTCTAGTTGTCTGCTGGTACCCCGTTGTGAACAGAATTACCCGGTAGCGCTAATACCAGTGATTTTGCTAGGATCTTTAAACAAAAGGCCTGAACTGACCTACTCAATGGGTCATTTCTAAACTGAATGGGTCTTATTTTTGCTGCTGTACACAAAGCCATTTGGAATAGTTAACTAAATAAAACAAATAAAGAGGGCTTTTTACAAGCCTGTGCGGTAAGGTTTTCTCGGGTAACCTAAAAATTGGTCCTCTAAAATTTATCTGGATAACCTTAAAATAGGTTATGCAAGATGGGAATTAGGATAACCTGTGTAATAAAAATAAACACTTCACAAAAGATAAACAACATACATGTGGAGATTCCTGCTTTGATAATTCATAGAAAATGCCAGGAAACTTTTTTAGCAGCCGGGTTTATTTTTAGAGACATCTAGACATTTATGCACAACAACAGGCCTACTTCTGTCCAGTTTTATCCACAATTATACTGACTGTCATCATGTGAGTGAAAAAATCTTAAGCATGGTGTTAGTTTTATTTAAATTAATTATTTAATTGGTGTTTAACGTTAAGACATGGTGTTTTATAGACATTAACCAAGCAAATAAATAAATAAGAAAGTAATTTATCATTGTATAGAGAATAAAAAAATCTTGTATGTACTGTACAGCGCACAGTGAATGTCTAAGCAATTGAAAGACACAGGTACTTTTGAGAGTTGACCAGTAGTTACACCTTAGGTAGCCGTATGCCAGCAGACACGCAGATTAGTTTAAATTCAGAGCTATGAGAATTTTTTTAAACTTTGGAGTTCTTCAAATCCTACAGCTAAAAACACAATGAAGTTGCATTTCTGTCAAAAATATAAGTGCATATCATCATTGCACAGATTACAGGTTGATTCCTAATCATGCTTATACTGTAGAATCTCTCTTTTTACTTACGGCCTGCAATATAAAGTTGAAACATTTTGAAATTCGATAAAAAATCGCGGTCACGAAAAAAATTGGACCCCGTATGATGCTAAGGTGCCGATCGCGGTAAAACATTACATTCCTCAGAAAAATACAACTTATTTGCAGACTCTAAAAACATTAACCACTGATTTGGGTATATTAATTTGAGCGCTGCTTGTTGACACAGCAATTTGATAAATTTCCTTTTTGGCGGCAAGCCACATGTTTACATGATGCAACTTGACAGATTCGGCTCAATGAAGAGGCAATGTACCAGTCGACAGTACCCTATCAGATTCGTCGTATTTCCTGTACCAGGTTTTAAGCTAATCATGACTATTGTTTGACGCCACTCAAAACAATGTACGCAGCCGATCTAGCAGTTTCCTGACGTGCACCAGCAAATATCAATCGTAATCTGTGGGATTTGCATATGTAAAAGGGACTTCATTCGAATAACTTCAATCGGTCACTTGACCGACACACGGCATCAATCGGTCATTTTTAAAAACAATGGGACTATGACCGAAGGCCGACGCTTATCTGAATCCCTGAATACAGTAATCCAGTTATGATTCACAACCGCTCCAAAAATAAATAATGATGATACAGAAATACTACTGGTAACCTTCAGTTTGGTATTTATAATGAAATACATGTATAATATATTTCTTTGGATTGTGGTCTTAGTTTACAGTGTATTTAGTCACTCAGTGAAACCTGGTGTATAAAATAGCTAAAATGCTGTGTGTCTTTATGCAATAGAATTAATTTTGAGAAATGGGGTGTAATAAAACGGAAATGGGTAGGTTATCTCCCTTGGATAGTAAGTTTTTGCGTCAACACACATGTGGGTTATCTCCCTTGGGTAGTAAGTTTCTGCATCAACACGTGTGGGTTATCTCCCTTGGATAGTCAGTTTCTGCGTCAACACACGTGTGGGTTATCTCCCTTGGATATTAAGTTTCTGTGTCAACACGCTTCTCCCAGCATGATGCAATGCGGCCATACTTATATCGTCTCGTAACATGAACTTCAGTACAAATGATGTTTAATTTGTAGGTGAGCCCTTGCTACATGTATTTTATAAGCAAGCTTTTCTTTGTCTTCCATCATGTTTTAAAATTTGAACCAAATCCCCAGTAATTAGGATTGATAATCCAGTACATGTAAGTTTAACTTCAAAACTGGCCCTCCTTTAAAGCAACCGGCAAACGTGTTATTTTATGCTTTTATTGAATGGTGGACTTGAATGAATCCATGCATGATATATTTTGATCTCTTGAACAGACATGCTTTGAGATTTATAACAAAGAGAGCCCTCTGTTCTGTGACTAAGGGCAGTATATTCTCAGATTTAGTGTGTTAAGAGTTGCTTTCTACTGTTAGAATACAGAGCATGGTGTAAAACACCAATCAATCAATCCTCTGGGCTCTGGCTAAAATAGAATGGCTGAAATAGATCCTGTACTTGTCTATGTTCACTTTTTAATGGGTTGCTCTTAAAGCTATTAACCAACTTGTGCATTTATTTAGTGTTGGACTGGGCAAGAAATATGTGTGTTTGTGCGAATTTAATAGCAAAAAACATTCAATTTTCATAGATTGTTCAAAGGTCACAACAATTTATCGAGACATTTTTTGTTCATTATAGTTCATTTGTGACTTTAAATGACATCATCATTTAATAGGTGAAATTAAACATGTCTTTATGCAATGTTATCATGCATGAAGAGCATTTGACTAAGGGGTCACCACGGCTCGAAAAAATCTGGATTGCATATGTTATTAAGAAGCTGAAACCTGAAAGGCTACAAAACCGGTAATTCTACGGCAGCTTTAAAAAGACGGCATTTCTGGGCTGTTTGGCTAAGTAGACCACGCGGAACTACAGTAGGCCTTTACGTCTGTTGAACGGTTGTGTCGGCAAACAAAACTGTACCTGGTGTCAGTTTACCTCCATCCAAACATATATATATTTTTTTGTTTTTTTCTCTTTTGGTAAAAATTTCTCGCGAGATTTGTAAGTTTCCTGACAATGACATTCCCGTATTGCCCACCTTTTCTAGCCATGGGGGTCACCTTCACTGTGGAATAGGTTCAATTTCCTCTTCATGCCTGGAAATAACTATATGCATGTTGCCTGACAAAAAGGCCTGAACCAACTGAATTTTGCCGGACATTTTAAGGCAAAAGTTATCCTCTATGAAGCAAGAGGGCTTTTAGGTCACCAGTCGTACATGTAGCCAACTGACAGGTCAATTTTAGCCAAGCTGAACGATTAGCCAATTTGGAAAATGCAAATCTGATTAACCTACATGTAGTCAATTTTCAATCTACCAATTGAAAAATTTTGTAGCTAGGACCCGAGTTTTTGTTTTGTTGTTGTTGTAAACGATGTTTGTGGCAATCGGCAAGTTTTCTCCGGCAAGCCACTTTGATTGTCCCCGTCATTTTATTTTTCTCTCGATATGGACAATTTAGATGGTTTGTTATGTTGTTATGTTTAAAAACGGATGACACTTCCACAGAACTGGGAATAATAAATACTCTCCACTGTCAATCGACGCGGTACCAAAAGCAAACAAAATTTTGTGAACATTTACTTTTTATTGGCTGCGCGTAACTCATACTTTTTCCGATTTAATACATGTGAGCATATGGCTTCCGTAGTTTGTAAACTTGCCTCTGAAATCAAACGTTTACTATGCGCTGTGAGGTAAGTTTTTCTTAAATTCTTTTTGGATGGTGACATACATGTAAGGCTACTTACTAAATAAACATGATTCTTTAATTGCTACAAAACAAATTTCAGAAATAAGGGCCGGACAGAATGACAGGCTACCAATTTGACGTGTTTGGTGCCGGTCAATGTCCGTGTACGGGCGCTTATTTCCAGGCCTGCCCCTGATGACCTTAGGTGTTATAAGGGAAGTTTTCCAGTGGTTACAGAGATCACGGGTTTCATTGGTTTACAAGCTCAATCCTATAGCTCAGACCAGCGTGATTCAGAGTCATCAGATGTTTTTCCATATCTACATCATGATCCTCTAAAACCGGTACTATTTTCAATGCTTTGTTTACATTACCGCCCAGCGCCCCATGCATGGGATTCCCATTGACTGTATGGTAGAAAGACACTACAGGTGCAGAATAACGTCACCTGATTACGTCGCCAGGGTTTCCCTTTGCGCACAGTAAGATATGTTAACAGAACATACGTTCCCCTTTAATACCTTTCCACATATACTATTAGACATATATTACTCAAGTCATGGCAGATTGTTTTGGACTACATGTACTTGTACTAAGGAAGTTTTTCATAGCAAAGTAATAATTTATATTACGTCGCCATATAGGTGAAATAATCTTGAGTACGACGTTCAACACCAATCAATCGAACAAACAAACCATATCTATAATATATACTTGCAGATGATATGACGAGTGAAGCCGCTTATTTCAACCAAGGAATACAACAGAGGATGCATCAAAACAGAGCTATTTATATCAAGTCAGTGTGTCCCCGAATCCCAGGCAAAAACTCTAAATCGGAAAACACTGTACGCCATCTTTCTAGTGCAGTCGGTCACTTAGAAAGTTGGCTGTTTGTTGCTCACAAAGAAACGCGCCCGATTGAGCAAATACCCCCTCAACCCCTTGATGGTTATTTGTGCCAATTCTTCGAGACTGTTAGAACACCCAGCGGAAAGGACTATGAACAAATGACATTTTCATCATTACGCTCTTACATTGAACGGTTTCTTAGGGAGATTCAGTATCCATATTCCATTCGGCGTTCCACTGAGTTCAGAAAGTCACAGAACATCTTTGATGCGCGCAGAAAATACCTGGCTAAGTAATTAGAATGTTGTATGTTTTGTAGTACATGTACTTAATAATTCTATTTTACATGCATCTTGAACAGTTTCTTATAGATTTCATGTAAAAATAGCAAACATATTCATAACATTGAAAACTGTCAAGTTATTTTGGGTCATGTGTGCCACTTGCATGAAGGCCATCAAACACTATCTATGTGAGATTTTCCATCAACAACTTTTTTTTCTGCCTTGTTAGTGTTCAGAGTCCAAAGTGTAGTTAGGGTGTGAATATTTTTTCTCTCTATTAAGTCACTAGCAATCCTAGGTGAATATTTATTTATTTATTTTGTCAGGTGCAAAAGTATCTTCCTCTGCAATCCATTTGTCATTTAACATGTTAAGA